>CM034243.1:22063646-22281146 GCA_019916065.1 Vitellaria paradoxa | reverse complement strand
TGTTTTCGATTTTAACTTATCAGCAATAATATTCATCTTATTAGGTAAGTTGAGATCAAAGAAAGAGAAGTGATTTCCTCTATATCGTGATACAATTTCTAATTTTTTACACATTACAAAAGTAAAAGAATAGCATAAGTTGCTGGGCAAATATTGCAGGGACATAAAAAAATGCAGTATAACAATTAGATAAACCAACACTTTCCAGAGCTCTTTGAACTCTGAAAAACTTGTAAAACGTCTGTCACTTATCTTACAAAGAAAAAGAAAAAAGGGCAGCCAAGAGTATGAGGCTCCCACCTACATGCGGTCTAGGGAAAGGCAATGTACTAGTCTTATTCCCAATAACTGAAGAAACTGTTTCCAAGTTGAACCCACGACCACCATGTTGTAAAGGAGCACTCTTAGCATTGTTCCTAGGCTCAACACTTATATACAAATGAGGATGAAGGGAAGAAAAAAAAATGGTAGCAGCAACAGAAAAAGAAGAAGAAAGATATCTCATTCAAATTTTTATTGATAAACAATTTGCAAAAACCTTACGGACAAGCACGAATATTTTGGGACAACCTTAAAGAAATCAAAACAATCATAACAAACTCTAAAGTAAACATTTCAAATAACGGATGCAACAGAAATTACAACGACAGATACACCATTTGTGCCAAGCAGTTTGTGCATCTAATACCTATATCAATTAGTTAGTGACAAGCAAAATGTAAATAATGCGGACCTGTTTGCTCCAAAGCCATGAACTAATACTAATGCAGGCCCACTATTCCCAGAATATTGATAGCGAATGGAATAGCCCCTCCAGTTCCACATACTACAAGACAAAACAAGTTGATGAGAAAAAATCAGAAAGCCAAAATATTAATATCTATTTACAAAAGAATCAAAACACGTAAGGCCAGCTAATGGGAAAGAAACAAGATGATTGATCCAGGATGTCAGAAATACAATTCTTAAATATTTCATTTCTACTTCGAATTTGGCTAAAATTGAAGACTGTTTATTTTGTCTCAGCCATGCTAATAATTTCAAACTTCCAAAAACTCACGAATTAATCTTCTCTAATTTCTGTCTCCCAAAGTTTCCTAGCATAAATTTGCCGCTACAATAACTTCTCTCAAAATATGAGATCCAAGGAATGTTCAGTAGCATTCATTTTCTTGCTTTGATGTTTAATCCCTATTCCCCGTTGGCTTTCTGGTCATGTCTTTTAACACATATGTAATTCAATCAACCTAAAGTTTCCATTTTAGAATCATATATTACTTTCTAACACAGAATGTTATCTAGACATGGGATCTTTACTTTTTTGGCCTGTTCAAGGTCCAGAATAATACAGCCGTGTAGCCTATGTTCAAGGCTTGGGTGACAACAACTAAAGTAAATTTATGAGATTCTTTAACCATAATAATAGGGTAAGGAGAACCTCTCTGTCTAGAATTCTAGGAACAGCAAGCTCTCTTTAGGGCTTCTCAACATCTTCTTCATTTCCCCTCCCTTAATCACTGTTGCACCTATTTCCTATCTTTCTAGAGTTTGTAAGTTTTTGTAACCCCTTTTTTTAGCATTAATTCCATATCTTTAAGGGGTGTGCTTTTTGACCAACGATTACTTTATGTTCATTATTGTTAAATCGGTTGTGCTATTTCATAGCTGCCTTGCCAATTGAACTCTCTTCCTTCTCTCCCTCCCATTCAAGGTCACACAAATTAAGGTTCATCCTCTTGCTATATATGTCTCCAGCAACTATGGTCAACTTTTGCCGATGTAAGCAAGGCCATGACGCTTGCTCAATGGTTGCAATTTAGGTGTCTCTCGATGCATGTTTATCCATCCGTGGAAGTGGTTCGGCCAGCTTGTCTACTGCTTAAGAGGAGAAGGTTTCCAGATCTGTTCTTCAAACTAGATCTCATTAGCAATCCATTAGATTGGGGTAGGTTAGAGGCCATCTTGCGGGTCTTGGAAGAGAGGTGATGGTGCTGCATGGCTGGTTTCTCAGTGGCTAATGGAATTGGCAGGTAAGGTATGCCATGGAGTTTGCCCAGATGATATGAGACGCTTCTAACAAGCAACGTTCTGGTGCGGCTTGGGAAGCTTTCGTCTCTTTCACAAGTGTGGCTTAACGCATGGCCCATGGCTTGAGAGGTTGCCATGAATGTTACAAGAAGGAGATGCTTCTAGTATCCAGTTAATCTTCTGTGATGGATTTGGTCTGCTGGGGAGGTGGTTCATCTTCACCCTCATGCTAGGATCTCCAACCACAAGGTATATCTTTTCTGACACAGGCACGGAAAGCATTCAGTCGCAACAGCACTGGTTCAAGTTGGCAGGGTTGAGAGCTGGAAGAACACTGACATCACTACTGATGTCATGTTTATATTTCTCCTGCCTAGGCTGGGTTGTGAAGGGGCAAGCTTGACTTGAAATTCATTTTTCCCCCTTGATTCGAGTTGTAGCGGCAATTCAGCTGGGTTGTATGCCAACTGAATGTGGTTTTGAATTTGGATTTTTATTTAGTTTTGGATGTACCTAATATGCATTATTTTACTATTGAGCCCACTAGTTTTCTATGTGTTACTTGAGCGAACTAGTACTCTATGATATATTTAATTATATGATCTAAGTGATTTGTGCTATGGCTTATACATTGGATTTGTAACCTAGCTAGGTAGGCCTTACACTAGCTATGGTTAACTATCTCCCCCGGCCACTGTGCAAGAACTAAAAAAGGATATGGGAAGAAGGCCTTCTACCAACTTGATCGCAGCCAGTCATGGTGGTCTGTATGCTATCTAACCTATCCAGTTGGGTTGTAAGTGGATTAATATCAAGTGGATAGGCTTAGGTGGGTTTAAGTGTTTCTATCTTACTCAGTTGGGTTATAAGTGAGAATTTAATTAGTGAGTAGTGTAGGTGAGTCCCATAGCTTAGATTAGGGTTGTGTGGGCCATCAAGCCTCGTTGTAATGCTCTTTTGAGTAGTGTCCTCCCTTGAGGGGGTTGTCTAGAGCGCATTGTAATATCACATAATTGTTTTTCTGGTAGTAGAACTTAAACTTACCTACCAAAAAAATATATCTATAATTATATTAGGTTTTCCATCTCTGGCTCTTTGATATCTATATTAGATTTTGAGATTTAAATAGGCTTTATGAGAAACATAGGTGACATTAATGTGAGTTAAAAAAAATCAATGTATGTTCATGTTTCATGTACGCTGTACATATAGCTCCCATGTAATCTTGTTTGAACCAAGTGAGTTGAAAAAAAGTTTTTCAATGTTAAACAACACCCCCCTCACTCGCTTTTTCTCATTTAGTGCTAATAAGTGGTATAGAGCCCGGTTTTGTTAAAAAATAAATAAATAAAGATTATTGTGGTGACTCCAGCAATTCCAATCAATCTAGTTTCCCTTCGTCCTCATTTCAAAGGGGATGATTATGATTAATAAAGTCGTGATATGAAGTTGATGTTAAGCCGTTGAAGCTGTGGAGTACTATTAAAGAAGGATATAAGAAACCAGAGACAAAAGAATGATTGTCACTAGCTCCAAAAAAAAAAGAGAGGAACTTGAACAATAAAAGGAAAAGGATAGCAAGGCTCTCTTCAAAATTTATCAAACCCGACAGACCAATTTCTACTTACCAAAAAAAAAAAAGGACCAATTTCCTAGAGAATTTCAAAGGCCACTTCATAGCAAGCTTAGAAAATGTTACAGTTGATACATAAAGGTGGAAAAGGAACGACTCCAATATTTGTGATAAGAACTTGAGAAGCTGCTGATGCAAGAAAATGAGAATATTACTGATTATTTTTCAAAAGTTAGTTCAATAGCTAACCAAGTGGCTACTGATGAAGAAACTTTACAAAATCAAAAAGTGGTCGAGAGAACTTTTTCATAGCTACAAAAGTTTGATTTTATTGTGGTAGCTATAGAAGAATCCAAAGATGTGTCATCTTTTTTTTCGAATATTTACAGACTTCTTTAAAGATATAAGAATTTCAAGTTAATCAAAAAAATCCACTTTCCAATGATCAAGCTCTCAAGTTTGAAATTACAGGAGGCAAAGACACTCCTTGTGTCGTAAGTGGCTTCCATGGCAATGGAGGTAAAGGTTCCATTTTTCATGACAACGAAATAGGCTCACCAATGAATAGTCATCATTTTAAAGAAGAAGAAGAATTAAATGAGGATTCAAATAATTATCAAAGAGGAAGAGTTTGTAGCTTTAATCAAAGAAGGAAAAGAGGCTATATTGAATGTTTTCATTGTCATAAAAGCCTATTCATAATGTTAATGGATGGTAATATGAGCCTCTAATAAAAATGAATTTGAATTGGTGCATGAAAATGAATCATTTGAAAAAGATTGTTCAGAAATTAGAAACACCAATACTTGCTTGTCAACAAATTGATTATTTTGGACAGTGGTGCCTGCAAACATATGACAGTGAACAAAAATTTGTTTTCTAACTTGGTGGAGTCAAGTTATGGGGAAATAAAAATTGGGGATGTTAAAGCCTATAAAATCACATTCAAACCAATATATAGAAAGTTGGACAAGATGTCAAATGTTTATTTTGTCACCAACATAAAAAGCAACTTTGTCCAATGTTTATTTTGTTGCCAACATAAAAAGCAATTTTTATGGTACCAGGAAACTTCTGCGAAATGGATTTGCTATTTATTTTCATGATAAAATATGTACTACAACCAAGAAAAATTAGGTTGTAGCAAAGATTGATTCAGTTAAAAATAATATATTTTCATTTTAACTTCAAGTGGAAAGTTTGCAATTACCCCCCCCCCCCAAAAAAAAAGGTGGAAAGTTTGCATTGTTTTGTTGGTTTTAGTAAAGGAGTTTCAAAGCTATCCATGACAGATAAGGTCACCTGATTTTTGATCCTCTAAAATTGTTGGGAGCAAGAAAAACGATGAAAGGTCTACCTCTTGTTTTGCATCAAAAACATGAAAGGTCTACCTCATTAATAAAAATGAAGGAGATTTGCGAAGCATGCCAAGTTAGAAAGCAGCACCGTGCCTCATTCCCTTCAAAATCTTCCTGGGGTGCAACGCAACCGCTTGAGCTTGTTCAGTCAAAATTGTGTGAGCCTATGGCAATGCCGTCTCTCGGAGGTAACAAATCCTTTGTTGATAAGTATAGCAAAAAACAAACTTGAACTTATTTCCTTCATGAAAAATCAGATAACTTTTGAGCCTTTAAAGAGTTTTTGTTGTCAATTAAAGACTTTGAGAACAGATCGCAGGTCTAGGTATCTTTCAAAAGCATTTTGGCAATTTTGAAGAGCTAATGGCATAAGGTGTGAATTGATGGTTCACTATATACCGCAACAAAATGGTGTTTGCAAAAAGAAAAGTCAAACAATTGTGGATATGGTTTGATGTATGCTAAAAAGAAAGAGGTTGCCCTGTGGAGTTGGGGTAGAAGCAAATTATTGTGCTTTATATTTAATCAACAGATCACCAACAAAGAATTTGAAAAATTGCATTTCTCATGAAGGTATGGAATGAAGCCGAATGTCCAACAATTGAAGATGTTCTGCAGTGTAGCTTTTGATCATTTGTCAAATGCAATGAGAACAAAAGCTGATGATAAGGCTGGAAAATGTATGTATATGGGATATAATGAAAGGTCAAAGTTCTACAAGCTGTATAATCAAAAACAAAGTTAGTAGGGATGTAAGAATTGATGAGAAGTCTTATTTCAATGATATTGAAACAAATACCCTAGGTGAGACACCAAAGCCTGAGAAAGATTTAGAAGGCAATGGCAGTATGCAAAGTGAGGACGCTTCACCTTTAAATCTAACTGATACTCCATCTTTGAATTCCTCAACAGGAGAGTCTTCAAACAGCAGTCCAAAAAGAGGTAATACAAGGAATCTGTAGGAGATTTATAATACTTTATAGCCAACCAGAGGAAGCAGGAATTGTTTTCTTTGCTGTCTTTACGGGTGAAGACCAATCTCTTATGGAGAAGCAACTAAAGAAGAAAAATGGAGACAAGCCATTAAGGAAGAAATTATAGCTATTAAAAAAGAATTGCACATCGGATTTCACCGGTTTACCACCAAATAAAAATCCAATTGGACTAAAATGAGTTTTCAAGACAATTGAAATGGCTCCATTAGTAAGTACTAGGCAAGGATAAGGGAATCTTTGCTTCTCAAGGGAGACATGCAAGAGAAGTTTAAAAAAAACAAAAAAAAATATCAAGATGGAGAATGCCAATCCTGTTTCAACTCTATGCGTTGTTGGGCTAAGATTAAGCAATAATTGTGAAGGAAAACTTGTGAAGGAAAGCTTGTGAATCCAACTATCTACAAGAGCTTGGTTGGGAATTTGACGTATTTAACTTGTACAAGACCAGATTTAATGTTTGATAGCATGATAAGTGTAAAGTTCTAATTTGGCAAATCCAAACAAAATTGGATTAAATTAATTAAAGACAATATTTCCTAATCAGGCAAGAATTGAGTTTCCTACTCAGACAAGAACTAAGTTTCCTAAAATATGGCTGATATAATTAGGAAACCCAAAAAAAGACGAAAACTAAATGAAGATTGATTTCTTAAAGATCAAGGATTGTCTAGAGAGCATCAACAAATTCCATTGTGATCTGCAAGCAAGCCGTAGGATGCCTAATGGTTCGAGTAGCCGAATTTTTTGAAGCTCCTGTTTCCTAATTAGATTAGGTCTTTAGTGTCTATAAACATGCGTCTATACTCATTGTAAAGATACGAATCAAGAGAGAGCATGCTTTATAGAATTTTAGGGGGAGAGAATTATTTTTGTAAGAGAGCTAATTTGTCTTTCTCTGTCTTCTACTCATTCTTGAATCTGTAAGTCTAGGAGATTCCAAAGTGCACTTTCTAAGGAGTCAGGAAGTTTTTTCCACTTGGTCTAGATGCATCGAGGATTCAAGCAAGAGGTCGAGAAAATTTATGCGAGGAGACGTAGAGAGTTCAAGTAAAGTCTTATAACCTAATTTTATAGTGGAAATCATTTTATGGTTTTTGCTGGATAGGGTTTTCCTCGTTATATCAGTGCTTTCATATTTTATTCTGTTTGTTGTGTGCGATTGCATCATCTGGATTGATTCGAAAAATTTTCAACATCACTGAGAAGCCTCATTCCGAACACTGGCAAACAGCAAAAAGAATTTTGCAATATATTAAAGGTGCAGTTAATCATGGTATTTTCTATGAAGCTGGACTTCCAATTAATCTTATTTGGGTATGCAGATTGTGATTTCGCACAAAGTATTGATGATAACAAAAGTACTTTAAGTTATGTTTTCAATCTTGGAAGTGGAGCTATTTCATGTGTTCGAAGAAACAACCAATTGTTGCTCTTTCTACAACGAAGGTCAAATATATAGCTGTTGCATTGCAAGTAATCAAATGGTTTCGTTGCAAAGAAATTCGGAAAATATCAAGATGATACAAGGAGTAGCAACTTTATTTTGTGACAACGGTTCAATTATTTCAGCCAAAAAAAATAAAAAAATAAAAAACCAAATATGTTTCTTCATGGGGAAGGGGGAAAAAAAGGAAGGAAGCACTTTCACATCCAATATTATTTTCTAAGTGATCTTGTGAATAAAAGGCAGTATCAATATCAAATATCATAATACCGAGGACCTTTGAAGAAATTGCAGAGTTGTGAATGAAGAACAAATTTGGATTACAGGCGTGGTTAGAAACTAAACCAAATTTATGATATTCTTTAAGTATAATTATTTTTATTTTTATTTATTTATATATATATATATATATATATTTTTTTTTTTTTTTGTACTTTCAAGTATTGGCTCTTTGATATCTTTACTAGACAGTGAGATTTGAGTAGGCTTCACATGAAACATTGGACAATGAGTGTGAAAAAATTCAACGTATGTTCATGTTTCATGTACACTATATTTATAGCTCCCATGTAAACTTTGTTTAAGTGAGTTGAATAAAAGTTTGTGCTAAACTATCCTCCTCTGACTCAACTCTTTCTTGTTTAGTCCCAAAGGTCACCCAAACCTTGAACATAGGCTACACAGCTACATTATTCTGGATGCTTTAAATTGCGAAGCATTTCTAACAATCCCAAAGAACCCAGCTAGCAATTATTCAATTTTTTTTTTATATAAATAAAAAATTGTATTAAAGGAAGGCATCAAGGAATACTGCCTTACTCAAAAACAAACTCAATTAAGGTTCTATTCACTGTAATCACTATGTTACCACAATAAACCCCCCCCCCCCCAAAAAAAAGGGAAGCAGAAATCAAAATGCATTAAAAATTTTGAGCGATGGGTAAATAGAAAGGAGGGTTACCTTGTTTTAACTTCAACTTGAGAGTTGTTGTTGTCTTTGGTCGGATCTTCAGTCACAGGGTCATTCAAACGAGCGGTAATAGCATTAGCATACCTATTGGAGATAGATAGAGGTGGTCTGTGAGAAAGCAAGAATTTTCTGGACAAATGGGATTGATCAAAAGGGCTTGGCCGTGACAGCCTCTTTCTTATTCTTTGTGGGTAAATAATCGGGGAATCGAGATTAGAGAGAGGGAAAGTTGAGTAACTGGTGCTCGCCATATATTCTACGCATATACATGAGAAAGAGAGAGAGAGAGAGATTAAAGGTCGGGCGCGGCGGAGGTTGAAACGGAGCGTTCGAGAGTAAAAGGACCGTTGAGGACGCAAACGGAATTTTGATTTGAGCGACTCATTTTGCCACGTCGCCTAATCCTTTTTTTTTTTTTTTTCGTGTGTGCTGTATTTAAACAATATTTAAGCACCACCTGCACATCAAGTCTGGGTCCTTGCCTGCTGATAATCTATTTTCGTCCGCACGCCACAAGCGTTCTTGGCAGATATTGTCCACTTTAAATTTGGTCAACTATTTTTCAAAAAATCATCCATCCTAATACTGCTCCCACTAGAGCAAGCTTACTTCCGAACTGTCTCACATCGGAAAACTATCTCACATTGGAAAGTAAGCTTCTGGTAGATATTATCCATTTTGGATTTAGTTAGTTATTTCCCATGGGTTCACCCATCCTGGTACTGCTTGCTCTAGAGCACACTTAACCCTAAAATTCTCACTAAATCCAGTGCACACACAATTTTAAAACGCGCTATACCAGGTAAAGAAGTAAAGGCGCTTATAAGTTACGTCAGTCTTCGACTCCTTTCCAATGTGCGACAATTATGGTATCATCAGAGTCCCCTAGTTGAGAACTGAGAGACAAGGAATGGAAGGCTCGTGATTTACAAGCTTGTGACCCTTTCGATTCTCACAAGTGACGCCAACAGATAAATCAATAAACTCGTATCCTCTGGAAGTTCAAATCAAGCCCAGAAAGCTACTAAGTACACCGGTGTGGTGCTTGCTAAAGAATCTACGATACTTAAGTTAGCAAGAGAGTTGATATAGTAGTTTAGTAGAGTTTCAGAAAAGTAAGTAATTATATCTGTGTACACTGAAGTGGTGATATATATGAGAAGCCTTACGCGGAGTGGTATGTATGAGCTACATCTAATCACACCTTATTCTCCAATAAGATAATGCCCCTTGTATTGTAGATCCTAATATTGATTCCGCAGTTCGTTAACCAGTCCACTATATAGAATGCAATTTATAACAGAACTTTTATAGGTATATATCCCGAAAGGTGTTAGGAGATGATTATATACATGACTTATGACGTAAGCTACTTTGGTATTCAACTCCATCAGGATATCTGATAAGAAGCCAATAAAGTGACTGAAGCCCGATTGGAAACATCCTTACTCAATGCCCTCGATCGCGTAAACATCGAGTGGTAACTTGGCGGATGCCCCCTGGTCGAGTATAGGTGGAACAGGAAACTTAGCCATTACGGGTGGTATAAGATCTCCCTATATCATGGCCTAAGGAGTTGTAGTCGACAAACATTTCACATCGAGATGTTAGGTTGCGTGTGTGTAGTATTTAAGCCTAATCTATCTTTGTTAGCATTTGTGCCAAAATTCTGCTTCGGTGCAAATAGCGCACGTTCTTTTACAGTTTCTAAATAGGTTGGTTGCAAGGGCGGACTCAATGGATATGGATAGAAAGAATCAGGCAGCGGGGGTTGCCACTACCTTGCAGTTGCAAGAATTTCAAATTCATCATCATTTACATTAGGTTGCGAATAGGGATATAACTCTTAGCTAATAGGTATATGATAGATATGGGTGCTGTGATCCATTAAAATCTTAAGAATAATATGGATTTTCATACAAGAATGAATATGAATCACAACATCCATTAAAATACCGGTAAGTATCAGAGAAATATGAGTTGCAAATACTATGAATCGCAATCAGAATCAAAAGAGTAATAAATGATACGAGGAGGCATTACACCACTCCTAATGGATATGTATATTGATGGAAATTAAACCAATCCTAAAGAAGATAAACAGAAAAAAGAATTAAAAGATGAGAGAATTACAATTGAATCAAAATACTGAAATGAAAATTACATGAAATTGAAAAAGTAGAAAGGATATATATTGTGGAAAGATAAAGATGATAAAGGTAAACATAAATACTATCGAAAGATAAAGACAATAAAGGTAAATGACGATAAAGAAAGGTTGATTTAATCGCGAGGTCGGGGACCATAATTTGACTGCTTTCATCAGTATTTATACATACGAGATAGGAAAGAAAGTAATCGCTCTGCCGTTTGCCATTGAAACCGCCACTGCAGCAGCTACCTACTTGGCCACTTTTCCATAACTTACTTTAGTGGGTAGTTATCTTGGTAGTTATAACTGCCCACTTATCCATAACTTGAGTAAGTAGTTATCTTGATAGTTATAAGTGGTTACTGATGACTTCCCATTTGAATTTACGTGCCAAGTGCCAAAGATAAGATAAGTCAGTCAAATATCTTCACAAAATCAAAGTGAAGAATAAAGTGAATCCGTTAAAATATTCAAAATTAAAAATAAATCGGTCGAATATGTATCGATGATCAAAATTCAAAAACTTAATTTATCTCAAGCAAAATCTTATCAGTTGTGGGAATCCCAACCTAATCAAATCTTGTAAGCCGATTTTTTGGACAAACAAGTACTAACCTTTCGGTCAACTAACTGGTCGATGTATTTTCAAATATCTGTACCTTCCTGTGATAGGTTAGAATTTTTGGGAACAAATAGTTACACATTCAACAATACTAGCAACATGCCTATGTGTCACTAGCCGATAATTTTCTAAGAATTCTTAATTTTTTATTTATGCAATTTGTCAAATATTTTTGTAGCAAAAATGACTATGAGACAACTAAGTTATAAGTTAGTCCAATTTACCTGAACAAAGTAAAGCTCACATAAAAAGATTGTGCCTAAACACTTAAGATCCATTTGGTAACACACTCGTTTTTTCTATTTAAGTTTATCTGTTTATGTTTTTTAATTTTTGCTTTCAGTTATTATTTTTTCTGAAAGAAAAGGTAAAAATGCATTTCAAAATGCAAGTTTGTTACTATTATTAAATTTTATTTTGATGACGTTGCTTTTTTTTATTTATATTTATCTGTTTAGGAGGAGTCGACACCACCGATCGGATTTGCGTGGATTTGAAACTGAAGCATGACTCACTTGGAGGGGGAGTAGAAAACATCACTCCTGCCACTGCCATTCTTGATGAATTCTGGTGCCTTATTTCCAGAGAACTCAAGACCTATTGTCATGGTCACTTGATAGGTTCTTTATCCTTCTTCTATCAACCTGTTGTTTTATTTTTCATTTGCGATTTTTTTGGAATTGCTACTATTTTTACTGATTGCTCATTTATTGATTATTTTCTTGAATTTTCTTTGGATGTCACAACAAATTATTTATACGTTGTTTGAATTTTGTAAAAGTTCAGAGACGTCTACTATCACTTTTTTCTTTTCTCCCTATAGATGTTCCTTGTGCTATTCTATGTTTATATATATGTGTATAATTTATGCATTTCTTTTGTGCATTGAAGCATTAGCAAGCTTCGCTTTATTTTGTTTGCTCTTTTCATTTTTTTTTTTATTTACACAGAAGAAAATGCTTGAACTTTATCTACCTACAAATACATGAAGGAAACTTTGCTTTGTTTTCTTTTTTAACTCTCTCTCTCTTTTTTTTTTTTAATAAACCAAAGCCAAACATTTTGGGTAATTACAGAGGTTTTACCATTTCATTTGTTTGAAAATTTGCTCTCTTGATGGCTAAGATAAATGGTTGCAAATTTTTAGGTAATTACAAGAAGAGACAAATAACTAGGGTGAGTCAGGTGAATATATTTTTGATACCAAAGAGTCAAAATGAATATACTACCACAATTTCCATATTTTCTAGTTAGAAATACCAATGTAAATACCAAGTTGGTAATGTTTTATTTAGTTTTATATATCAATTTTTAGCTTGATTTTTATGTGGGTATGTTTGCTTTTGTACTGATAGAGTTTGAGTTTGTGTTCTAAGTTGATTTTGTGTTTGAATATCCTTATTTATTGCTGTAAGTGTTTCTATGATCTCATAATTCCATCTGTGTATTTAGGAACTTTTGTATTGGTGATAGTATGGTGTTTGTTATGTAATGTGCATGCTCAAATTTAGGTTAAAGTACAATTAAACACTAGCTTGGACATTGATGGCTATTTGAGAATTGGATTGTCATTCCAACAGAGGATTTCTTGCAATTTTATTTTATTTTATTTTGAAAAAAAAATTAGATTTAAATAATGTCATTTGCTCTCTATTTCTGGACTAATCAACTCCAATTTTAAGATATAAATGTTAGTTGTGAACACTTCTAATTAAATTGAGATTTAAATTTGTATTTAGAACTTTGCATTAATTTTGAAGGGTAATTGTTTTTTAATTTTGGGTAGGGTGATATTTATTTTTTTGCAATGGGAGCACTATTTGTTTGGATTTATTTTTGTTTTTAGAACTATTTTGCATTAAATTTTAAAGACAACTGTTTTTTATTGTGGGCTTGAAATTGAGAGTTACTTTTTAACCATGCCTACACCATCTGTTTGGACCTTTGTGTTGAACTTTGTTGTTGCGAGAGAGAATGTCAAGAGGTACATAGAAGATTTTGAGGAAAGCAATTGGAGCGATTATGGATACCACCACTATCAATTTGGAAAAAAATAAATAGTGATTACAAGGTATGGACTATTTGGATCTTCATGATTGTTATTGTAATGATTGATGGTTTATTTTAAAATGGGCTTTGAAATTTATAGGAGTTGGATATTGCAATTGTTAAAGCCACAAATCATGTTAAGAGTCTAGCGAAAGAAAGGAACATAAGAGGTTGTTCTTCTGTAAAGATGAAGTGGCTTCTCTTCTGATTGGAATTCTCTCTATTAAAAAAATTTGTTGCAATTTGTGCTTTTCATATTTTGATCTGCTTTCAAAGTGGACATCAATGGAAATTTCTTTCTTTTCCCCCTATTGCAACTATCTATGCTATTATTTCAACTACAAGGCCTCGCGCTAATGTTACATATTGTATACATGTGTTGGCCAGACGAGTGTCAAAGACATAATTGGGTGGGATGTATTCAATTAAATCATATTTTAAACATATATTAAATCATTCTACAATCTAAGTACACCAATTTTTGGGCGAAGAAATGTATTACAACTCTCTTCACTATTCAAATGCACCGAATTCTATATCACAATTCTGTTCATCGCTCAGCTTTTCAACTCAACTAGACAAGATATAATCCAATCACTTGGGAGCAGGTACATTGATCTATTCCATTAATTGGCTCTAATTAAATTATTTTTCTTTATTCAATACAAACCAATGTGTCTTTCCTTATTTGTGACATCATTTTTAACCTTTAAAGTTTTCAAAACATTATCCTTTCCCTATTGCACTGGTCAAATCATCAAACGGCTTCATTTTTATTCAATCAATTCCATCTCCATTGTACCACAAATGCATACATTTCTCATTTCATCTTTTCATTAAAAACCTTTTAGATTCCCAGCATTCTCTTTAGATCTCTCTATCCCTTTAAAATTTTTTACTTTCTTTTTTACTCTACCAAAAAAAATCCTATAAAATGATATAAAACAAAAGGAGTCATCATTACTTGCACAATTGTGTAGGGAAAAAATGAAGAAGAAAATAGAAGAGCTCCTTTATCATCCAAAATGGAGAGGTACAAGTCAAAACGTAAATAATAATATTACCTTTTCCATGTACAGATTATAAGGGAAGTATCATTTTTCATACTTTAGTTTTCTTATGCATACGTTTACTATGGGCAGTTGAACTTCTTTAGTTATTTCTTTGTATGTTTATTCTTTTTTCTTTTTCAATTTTAGTTTTAATGTATGAAAATTGAATTTTGCTTATGATATTTCAATATGGTTGGTAGCATTATATTTTATAGTTACTTTCAGGTTTAGGTTTGTGATCAAAATCACTTTAGTAACTTTGTATCTTTTTCCATATTAACTTATTAAGTTAATTGATATCTGAAAAAAAAGGGGGTTATATAGATCCAAAAGATGAAAAATTGTATAAAAATGAAATTTTAAACTGACCTTATAGATCTAAGAAAGCAAACATTCGATTGTTGGTGGTTATGATAAACCTGGGACCTTGCGTTGTTTCCATCATTTAACATAATCCACTATGATTGATTAAAACTTTCTCAAATATGACATAAAAAAAAAAAAACAACATGCCCCTTTAAAGTTGATGGATGATGTATTTGATGGATGAAAGTTGTGATGCTTTTCTCTTCGATCATTTGTTACAAGATTATTTTCTTTTTTTTTTTTCCTTTTTTTCTGAAATAGGAGGTACAAAAGAAAGAGTGCCAAGTTACGTAACGGCTAGAAAATATCTTTCGTTCTTTCTCACCTTCTTCTCCCATTTACCAACTTACTTGATTCCAACTTAATAATTAAAATAGTTTCCGTCCAAACACACCCATCTATGCAGGTGTTGATCATGGACTTATATTTATATTCAAGTTAGATTTATTTAATTTGTGATTAGATGTAGTGAGTTGATTATGGGTTTTGATGGTTTTCTATTGTTTTTTAATTTAGTTTATGAAATGATGAAGTTGGTCCACTAAATCTTTCATCTTTGTTGTGCTTGGAAGTGAAATGAATGGAGAGGTTTTGTCACGCCCCAGGTTTCACAACCCGAGTATGTGAACAAAAGAACACATAATACAATATTAAATAACTTTCCCTGTCCCACACCAGAGCCATACACACACTCTATGGAGCAATAAAAAAATAAATTAATTAATTAATAAATAAAACTAAGTTTTAAATTTAAATAAATGCCTTAGTCAAAACTAATTAGGCAACAAAGCTCCAAACTTAACCCAAACAAATCTCTCAAAGATAGATAAAATAATTAATAATAACCCCACAAACAGAGGCTTATTACAATTCACTAAACAAAAACAATTCACTAAAAACAATTCTTTAAAGAAAATTCAAATGTAATTAAATAAAAAACAAATAAATAAATTCCTAATTCCAAGGTGAGTAGGTCATGTGCGTGATTCAAATTCATTACCTGCATCGCAAGCTGTAAGGGGTTTAGCACTAATACCACGTGTGCTCGGAACCCTAATAATAATAATAACATAAATGCAATATGTCCTAGCATGTTACTAAGTGAAACAATTATGCACAATTAGCAATTTCAAACAAGAACTTCAATTTATTTATTTATCTCTTTTCATTACCATTAATGGTGTTTTAGCACCAACTATCACATCAAAGAAAATTAATTTGATTTCAAGGTACTGCTACTTGATTGTCTCGTAGAAACAAGATCCAACCAATATACATCATTCCTTGATGTCTGCTTGGTTGTCCCGTAGAAACATGACCCAACCAATATACACCATCATTTAGTATCTGCTTCCTAAGCTAAAGCCTTAGGAATATAATATGCCATCCTTAGGCATCCGTATCGTTCGTAGGTTACTAGCTTACTGGATTCGATTACCACCCCGCGTGGGTTTCGGGACTCTCAACCCTTGGGTACGTATACCTGATATTTTCAGTATCCCTCAATCCAAATAAAACAATTTATTAAATTTCCCTTAATTTCACATTATATAAAGTTTGCCTAAATTTAAATTTTAAATTCACAACACAGGCTTTAATCCCTTAAAGTAAACAACCCTACGGTCAATATACACAATACACGTATATAAAATAAATGCTTCGGCTTTTTAACCCATTGATCACACCTTCAGTTCAATCATTTTAGAGATTTAAATAAAATAAAATAAAAATCATTAGTTTCAACCAAGCACGTGTAACCCATTATTTGATATAAGAATGTGTACACATATATATATGCCAATCAATCACTTACGTTTCAATCAATCAAGTTGGATATTTAAAAAAAAAAAAAAATTCAAATGCCCACCAGCAACCTCCAACGTCAAATTGACGTTCAATTCAAAAGCTTATGCATATATATAGATAGGTATATATATATAAATTTGTGCCACGCAAAGCATAACTTTACTCGTGTGTTAAATCAACCAGACTGACTGACCGTGTACATGTAAGTAATGGTAGAAGGTTCACCCCTTACCTCTATAGTCACAGAAGAAAAATCTGGTAAAAAAAAGAAGTCGCGCTTCTTCTACTTCTTCTTTTTTTTCCTCTCTCTCTCTCTCTCTTTTCTAGGGTTTTATTTTTTTACAAAATAAATACAACATTATATATATTTATAGTAACAGCATTTTAACCCTAATCAACTTAATTAATTTCCTATTCCCCATAGATTTAGCAAAATTACACATTTTTCCTAAAATTAAAAAATCTTTTCATTTATAACCCAAAAATTAATTTTTTTAAATACAACCTAAAATTAAACACCAAAATTATAAATTATTAATTTTAAATAACAAATTAAATTTACTGAGTAATCAAATATATATATATATATAAACTAAATTAAATAAAAATTCAGATCATTACAGATTTGGATTAGTTTTTAATTTTATAGTTATTGCTGTATAGGTCAAGGCTTGGCAAAAAGATAAGATTGTAGGAAAAGCTAATAAAAAGTCAAAATTTGAAACTTCGTGTGATTTTCCATTCCCTAGGAGTTTGAATGCTACATTCAATATTTTTTAAGTTTTTCATTTTCATTTGGTTTGGTTTCTTACAAGTGGATTGAAGGAAGTTATTTTTGTTATTTATTTTGATATCCATAGTTTATCTAAAGTTGAGAATTTGGTAATTTGATTTATAGAAATCATTTGGTTTTGAGGTAGTAGAGATTTTATGTATTTTGTTTGTTCACTTGATTGATTAGACTTCAGGTTCTATCTTTTCTTTCTTTTTTTTTTTTTGGGGTAGTTCCTCCCTCTCCTAATTAATGTTTGTGAATTAACAAAATGTTTTTATTTTTCTATATGAACTACCTTCCTCTCTAATACTTCTTTTGTAATTTTCTTCTTTTCCTCTACAAGTTAGTGCGTTTCCGTTTCAAGTTCTATCTTTTTTTTTTTTAATTTCCACTCTCTCCTAATTAATTTTTTTGTATAGACAATTTTTTTATTTTTTTTGTATGAACTACTTTCCTCTCCTAACAATTCTTTTGTGATTTTCTTCTTCTTCCTTTATACAGGTTAATGTGTTTCTATTTCATGTTCTATCTTTTTTCCCCTCATCAAGTTTTGTCTTTTTCTTTTCTTTTTTTTTTTTTTTTTACTTTCTTTCTCTTCTAATTAATGTTTGTGTATTGACAAATTATTTTAATTTTTCTGTAAGAGCTATCTTTCTCTCCTAACACTTCTTTTGCAATTTTCTTCTTTTTCTTTGCAGGTTAGTGTGTTTCTACTTTAGATCTTGCCCTTTTTTTTAAATCAGGTTGTCTTTTTTTTTTTTTACTTCCTCTCTCTCCTAATTAATGTTTGTGTATTGGTAAAATTTTTTAGGTTTTTTGTATGATTTGCTTTCCTCTCCTAATACTTCTTTTTTTTTTCTTTCTCTCTACAAGTGAATGTGTTTTTGCTTCAGGTTCTGTCCCCCCCCCTTTTTTTTGCTTCAGGTTATGTCTTTTTTCTTTTTCTTTTTTAACTTCCTCACTCACCTAATTAACATTTGTGTATGGACAAAATTTTTAATTTTTCTGTACGAATTACATTTCTCTCCTAGCACATCTTTTTTGTTTTTCTTCTTCTTTCTCTCTTCAAGTTAGTGTGTTTCGATTTCAGGTTCTTTTTTTTTTTCAAGTTTTGTCTTTTTTTTTTTTTAATACTTCATCTCCTAATTAAGGTTTGTGTATTGATAAAATGTTTTAATTTTTTCCTATGAATTGCTTTCCTCTCATAACACTTCTTTTGTGATTTTTTTCTTCTCTCTCTGCAAGTTTATGTATTTGTTTTTAGGTTATGTCTTTTTTATTTAATTTAAAAAATTATGTTACTTAAAGAATTTTTTAGAAAATAATCAGTTAGTTTGTTTTGAATACTTTAAGGTGGCTCAAGTTTTGTGTAAAATAACGAACGAATGAAGAATAGAACCTACAAAGATATACAAATATATACCTGTTTTGCATGCCTACCGGCTATTTCACGCTTTCAATATTTTATTTCTGTTTGTTATTGTTTTGATTTCTGAGTGTTAATATTTGTATATCAACAAAATGTTTTAATATATATTAGGCGCAGAGGTATTGTGATCTTCTAACACTTCTTTTGTGTTTTTCTTCTTCTTTATCTTTGCAAGTTAGTGTATTTCTACTTCAGGATTCAACTCTAAAAGTTTCATCATTTTTTTAATATAAAAATTACTTATCCCTCTACCCATACTTAAGCACCACGTCCAATTCAAAACTTTCTTCTTTTCTAATTTCACACATTAAAAGACCAAATTGCTATTCCCTACTTATAATAAAAGATATAGAAATTAAATTAAATTTATATACATTTTTAATTATTTTTATTTACATTTGTTACTTTGTTAATTTTTGTATGTTAATATTTGTATATTAATAAAATGTTTCAATTTTTTTTATTTGAACTGCATTCCTTGATAATTGTTAAAGATCCTTGGTTTCACTAATATATATTAGGCGCAATGGCACTAAATTGATCATTATTAAGGAAGGTGAGCACTTAAAAGAAATTGGAAGTTAGTCGCATTTTCTCTTTCTTGTTTGAATTGATCATTAATAATATATAGTCATAGTGGCATTTATGATCTTTTAACACTTCTTTGTGCTTTTCTTCTTTTTCTCTGTTTCTTTTATTTTTTGCTTTCAAGTTGTTAACTACTTCTATTCGATTGAATTTAAAATCTTAAAAAATTGGGAAAGATGAACACTTAAAAGAAATTGAAAGTTAGAAGGGTATTAATGAAGTCTTTAAAAAAGACAAACTTAGTATATTACATTACAATTGTAATTTTCTCCGTTTGTATATTATCCATAATATATATTACTATTATACTACTCATTTTAATGGCTAAGATTAATTTTAGTTTTAACTCCTTCCTGCTAGGTTAGTGTCGCTTCATCATCTCATTATCAAAACTATCCATAAATTAATGGTTGAAATGTCAAATCAGTGTCCCTTCATTGTCCGTATCCCCTTACTTAATGTCCCTACGCTTAATATCCCTACATTGTTTATCCTTTTGATGACCATGTGTCTAGAGTGAATGCCATACTTTCACAAAAGGCTACAGGAGTTTTGCAACTGCAAACTCGCTTAGCTCACTTCTAGAAACATCAAAAAAAGTACAACATTTTGGTGCTTTCTGGTCATTGATTTTATTAAGGACAATGAAAAGCCATAAATAACGTTTTTTCCAACAAATGGCATACGACTTGCTTCGACCTTAATATTTGTTTTTGGCATACGAGGCTTACACCCTATATTACACGGTGTTAGTTTTTTGGAAGATAGCTTTCCATAGTGGACAATAATGTTCTTTTTTTTTTAATATGTATTATTTATGTAATTTATAATTAATTCAAATGTTGTTGTATAAGTGATTTGGTGCCTGTTTATATTTAATTTGTAAGTCTCTGTTAATTCATTCTTTATACCATTACAACAAAAATTCAATTTATTATGAATTCTTATTTTTTATTTCTATTGTTGTTTTAAAAATTGATGAAAATAGTGCAATTTTGGACACTTGCTCTTTCTTTTCTATGTTATATGTTTGCATTGCTTGGTATAATTTTATTCTTTTTACCTATTTTTTAAGCATTTATATAATACACAATTTATCCTTTTCATACTCTTTTCTTTCTCTTTATATAAATTTTTGCCTTTTTGTGTGTTATAGGATTTCATCAAAAAATTTGTTACTTAGAATCTAGCTTTTAAGTGTAGAAGACAGGTGCCAAACACTTTTTTTCTCTTTTACTTAGGGCTCATTTAGTAAAATTGTCAGTTTTTAATTTTTGTGTTCAGTTCTTATGATTAGTTTTCAGTTTTCATGTCAAATTTTTTATTTTTAGTTTTTATTTTCATTGTAGAAAAAGAAAACAAAAACTTAAAAACTCATTTGATAATGATAATTATTAGTTGATAGTTATAATAGTTAATCAATTAAATTAATTAATTAAATTTAATTACTTTGATTATATTATTTGTTAAAAATAATTTAACATAATAACAATAAAATATATTTGATGTTAATTAAATTAACTAAATTAATTAACTTAAACTAATTTGATTTAATTAATTAAATAAACTTTTTATTCTTAATAATTTAATTCAATAAAAATAAAATATACTAAATATAATTAAATTACGTTATTTATTAAAAATAATAAAATAAAATATTTTTTAATTAATTAAATTGAATTATAATTGATTTATATTATTTAATTATTAATTTTTCATTAAATTATATTTAAAGACAATTTAATTTATTAAACTAATTATTGATAAGATTAATCAAATTATATTTAATATATTTTTATATATTTAATATATAATTTCATATATTAAATTATTATTGATAAAATTAATTATTAATTAAAATATAATTAATAGATAATTTAATATATTAATTCAATAAAGTAAAATATATTAAATATAATTTAGTTGCATTAGCAATTAAAAATAATTTAATAAAATGTTTTTTAATTAATTTAATTAATTTACTTAATTTAATTTGGTTAAGTATTAATTATTAATTAAATTGTGTTTAATATATAATTTAATATATTAAATTAATTATTGATAAAATTGATTATTAATTATATTATATTTAATATATTATTCTAACATATATGAAATAATATATATATATATTTATATTGGCGGTAGTCAGTGGTGGGTGGAGCTGTGGCAATTGTTGACAGCAATCGGTGGTAGGTAGGGGTGATGGAGGCGGTAGTTAGCAATAACCAAGTGTGGGTGACAAGTAAAGGACCGTGATGGTTGGTTGTGGATGACAGTTGTAACTAATAGTGATTATGGAAGAAAATAAAAATTAAAAATAAAAATTTGAAAAAACATTTTTTTATATTTTTATAATTTTTAAAAATTTTGAAAACTGCTTTCATTTTTTTAAAAACTAAACATAAAAACTTAAAATAAATTGATTGTCAAACGGACTTTAAGAAACTTTCTATTTATAAATTAGTTCAAACAAAATTGTCAAACCTAACCAAATTAAACTAAAGTAGAATTAATAATTCAAATTCCTTAGTTATAATTTCAAAACCCAAGTAAACCCTTAAAACCGTTGAATTGTTATTCAATTTAAGCTCTGATGACAAACGGAAGTTTATGCACCTTCTTAATTCATACATACCCTGAGAGTTTCTTCAAACCATTGATATACTTTCAAGGATAAGGATTGATATGAATATGTATAAATGCCCCTTCATTCGGTAAATGGGGTATTTCTTTACTATCCAAATATAAAAGCATAAACGAACCGAGCCAAACTAAATTTTAACTTATTCGAATTCAACTTAAGCTATTTATATTGAGCGGGAGTTGGAGCTCAATTCAAACTTTTATGTGGGCTCAAGTTCAATTCGCGAATAATTCAATTAAACCAAAACAATACCGTTTTAGTCTAAAATATGATAAATAAAATATTATAAGAAAATTATTAAAAATATAAAAATGTTATTATATATATTATTTTATCAAACCAACTCGTGACCTTTCCTAAATTCAAGCTCAAGCTCAATTTTAAATGCGTCACAAATAAAATTTAACTCAACTTATTTAGTCACAAACCGAGCTCAACGAGTTAAGCTTTTTTTTTTAAGCCAAACTTGAACAATTCAAAAAACACTCGATTCATTTTCATCGCTATCCAAATATGACATATTGCAAAACAAAGAGCGATTGATTGTATCACTTAGGGTGAAATATCAAAATTCATGAATTTCAAATGTCTAATCTTCAATTCGATAAAATAAAATTCAATCTAATAATTTTGTTCCTTTAGATTTTTTTCCTTTCTTAAAAGGATCGTATACTACACATTCCTACCTCTTTTAAAACGAGTGAGCAAAGTGGCAAGAGGCCCTGAACTCCCTAAACATATGCGGGGGTACAATAAATTCAATCGATAAGAATGGAAATTTCCCTCCTCCCCGACTTGTGACGTACTTCAAAAAAAACTCGAATTTAATACAAGACATGTCATCAAACAGGCGCATTCATATTTTCTTCTAGGTACGGGGAGGATGGATTGTGGAAACAATGGAAGAAATTCAACCATTCAAACATAATGGCGAAGGAAAAACATACATGGGCGAGTCTTAGAAGTTAACAACATTTTTCTGCTCACTCGCATTTCCATGCCAACAAACAGAAAATATTTTCTTAGAAATAGTTTATTTTTGAAATGAACTCCACAAAAAATAATAATAAATAATAAATAATAAACAAAATAATGCAAAGACATTAAAATACTAGCTACAATCTATTGGGCTTCAAATGCTGAATATTATGTTCTTTTTATATTCTTCCTCATAGAGGCTCCCTTAACAGCTCCAGACACTCGACTCCTGGTAGCAGCATAAGCCCTGAGCTTCTCAAGGATACTTCTCTCACTGACACGAAGCAATAGAGAATCGTACAATTTCCTCTCGGTAACGCGACAGCACCTCTTCAATGCTTCAATATCATCTCCTATGGAATTGGAACCATAAAGGCTCTCCCGAAGGTTTGCAAGTGATAAAAGGGCATCGCACACACTTTTTGTCAGCAGCAAATCCTTGCTCATTTCTGGAGCTTTATCCATTACAATATCGCCTCCTTTTGGTAAAATAATGCTCAGAGATTCACTTAGATTACCTGCTGTTGACATCGTAAGATCTAGTTGATGATACGCTTCCTCTGGTAATAAAATTACATAAATCAAAATCAACAGCTCAACTTGTGGTTCCCCATTAGATGAGATCTCAAAATATTCGGAGTTCTGGCTGAAACATCCTGAGTAATCTAGCCTTCTCCACGATGATAGCCTCACTCTACTGTGACGGTTCGAAAACAAAGATGAACTCCATTGAAATACCAGTTCTAAATCTATATTAACTATGTCAAATGGATTATCTGCCTCTGTAAATCCGTATCTGTGTAGCAAAGCAGCGTTACCTAAGGATCCATATGTATTGAAGACCTGAAAGAGGGAAAAGGAAGCAATATGAAAACTAACCATCTTTTGACAATGCGCATTAAATTGCCGACAAAAAATAAGCACACAAAGCTTACAAGTTGACAAGCATAGTGTTAAAATCAAAAGATCCGGGTTGATGCACTATGTAGTAAATTCGAATCTTACATCTGACTCAAATCAAGTGATAAATAGTAGTAAATCGAAACTATATCAACCAATTCGTAGGGGATCTTACAATTCAGGAAGCAAGGAAGTGAACCCAAATCTGGGTGGAATCATTCAAACCTCATTCCCCCACCCCCTAAAGTATATATACATAAATATATGTATCTCCCATTTTTTAGGAAGCAAGGGCTTATGAATCCAGCAGTACTTGCATGTTATCGCCTATGTTTTCTGAAGACTTCATACTTCACAAGCGAAAAGATTGTCTCTATATCTTTCTAGATCCCATGTTTACTTAAGACTTCATAAGTAATTGAAATACTACATTTCTAAAGAATTCATAATGGACTTTGACAAATAGTGATGAGATGGAACCTTACGTTATAGAGATTAAAGTGAAAATACTTAACAATGAATTTTTTATATTACTTTTTTTTTTTTTTATGAACTTGATTAATAGGTGATGGGTCATGGGAACATTCGGAATCACATTCCTAGCCATAAGGCAGCGTCTTTCCATTTAAAAAATGTGATCACGTTAAATTATTAATTTTCAAGTAAAATAATGTTCACTATTCAGTATATTTCATATTTCAATATATAAACATTATTTTCTATCTTTTATTTTTTTTTTTTTTAATTTCAGAATCTTACAATTCAAGATTCTCAAATTTAGGGTTCTTATTCACGATATGAATCGCAATTTGAGAATTATGCATACAAGTATATGGAAAAATAAAAAATCAATAAATAAATAAATAAATAATACGGTGGGGTGAGATACAGAATACACTTGCTGGAAATAAAAAATCAAGGGACCAGCCCACAAAAGAAGGAAGGATGTTGAGAAGCTTCAATCTATTTTACAAACTTAGCAGAATCTACCACTACTCCGAAAGCTTCAGTGACAGTGAAACCTCTTGTAATCAATCCAGTCTAACAAATTCCGAGTGTTTGCATTCAGCCGGGGTGAACCAGCTGCAAAGGTGAAGAAACTTTCTTATTCACATCTGGGAGCAGCAACGTCACTTGAGCTTATTATAGAGGTAGATGGTACCCATAAGGCTCATAAGGACTTTAACCGGAAAATGACGTCACCATTTAGAAAGATGTTTAGCATGGAATTGAGGTGAAACATATAATTTTTCAATTACAATTGGTCTACATCAAGGATCTATTCTATCTCTTTTCAATGTGATTATGTATGAGCTTACCAAACATATTCAATATGATATCCCTTTGTGTATTTTGTTCATAGATGATATTGAATTGATGAATGAAATTAAGTTTGAGTTAATCTTAAGTTAGAACATTAGAGGCAAATTTTAGAGTGCAGAGATTTTAGACAAAGTAAAACTAAAACAAATATATATGCATTGTACATTCAGTAAAATTAAAATTATGAATGAGAGCTTATCAAAAAAAAAAAATTTTTTTGAAAGATAAGCAAGTCTTATAAATAGCATTGAAGAGATGCTAAAAAGAAAGAAACAAATTACAGTTACCCTTAATCACTACATGCTAGCAACAAAATGTATAAAAGAACAATGATCAATCTCTCTTCCCTCTTCTACCCAACTATACAAAGAAGAGAGAAATAAACTTTTGACACGCAAAACAGTCATCTCTATGTTGTCAAATATCCTCCAATTTCTTTCCTTCCAAATCAGCCAAAATAACCAAAAAGGAACCAAATTCCATATCTTCTTCTTCCTCTTTCCCAATGCTTGTCCCCACCATACTAAAAGAAAGCTCTTTAGGTTTTTGGGAAAGCACATTTAGACTCCAAAACAAGAAAGGATTAAACTTCAAAGCTCAACAGATCAAGTGCAATGAAAGAACAGATGGTCAATTGATTCTTCATGATTGAGAAATAAAGAATATCTATTAGCTATAGAGTAACCCCTTAGTTTTAGATTATCCATAATTAGAATCCTCCCCCTCGCTGCACACCAGGAAAAGAAAACAATCCTTATAGGAACCGAAGTTTTCCATAATTTCCTCCAAGGAAAAGCTTCCTTCTCACCACCCTGTAAAGATAGATAAAAGGACTTCACAGTGAAAATATTATGTTTTGTCTGCTTCCATATCAATGCATCTGCAATGTCTTCCATCTATAAACAATAAAGAAGTTCCATTAGTAACCCAAAGCTATCTAATTCCCAGTCATTCATGTTTCTTCGCAGCTGAATATTCCAAACTCTATTCGAACCAAAACTTGTGCTGTAATTTGAAATTAAAGCATCCGTATCAGATGCAATGACATAGATATCAAGAAATGCCTCTAATAGGCAGCCAACCTCCAACCATTTGTGTTTCCAAAACAATATTCTGTCACCCTTTCCCACCTTCCAAGAGATACAGCTGTCAAATTTAGACCAATTCCTTCTAATGCATTTCCATAAGCTAGTGCCAAAAGAATTTGAACCCTCTGCTAAGAGCCAGCCACCTTTTTCCTCTCCATATTTGATTGCAATCATTCTTTTCCATAGACTAGAATCTTCAGGGGCAAATCTCCAAAACCACTTCCCCATCAAAGCTTCATTATGCAGCCTCAGCTTCCTTATTCCAACTCCACCCAATTGAATGGGCTTGCAAACAACTTTCCAGTCCACTAAATTGTGTTTGAAGACTCCTTCGCTTCTTTCCAAAAGAAAATTTCGTTGTAATCTTTCTAATTCCTTTAACACTGAGATTGGGGCAAGGAAAAGAGAGAAAAAATAAGTTGGAAGATTAGAGAGAACATTCTTAATCAAAGTGATTCTTGCACCAGCTGATAAATAGCTGATTTTCTATTCAGCTAGTCTTTTCCTGCATCTTTCTAGTACAGGTTCCCAAATCTGTTTAGATATTAATTTGGCTCCCAATGGCATGCCCAACTATATAGTGGGGAGAGAGCCTGTTTTGCAGCCTAAAACAGCAGCTAGATCTTCCAATTCTGAGCAAAATCCCACTGGTAAAATCTTAGATTTGCTGATATTAATTTTCAGTCCTGTAATAGCTTCAAATCCCAGAAGAATACACCTTAAGTGGCCTAGTTGCAATAAATCTGCTCCACAAAAGATTATTGAGCCATCTGCAAATAATAGATGAGAGATTCTGAGATTACTGTTGTTAGGGTTTGCTGAGAAACTTTCAATGAAACCTTGCCTTTTCAACTTGTTGCATCATCCTACTGAAAACTTCCATTATCAAGATAAAAAGAAAAGGTGATAGAGGATCACTTTGTCTTAGTCCTCCTGATGCTGCAAAGAAACCTTCAGGAGAACCATTGATCAAAATGGAAAAGCTAACAGTGGAGATGCACCATTTTATCCACTGGCACCATCTATTTCCAAAACCCATCCTTCTCAGCAAATAAATTAGAAAGTTCCAATTGACATGATCAAAAACCTTCTCTATATCCAGTTTGTATATTATTCCAGTTTTCTTACTCTTTATTTTGGTGTTCAAAACCTCATTGGCAACCAATATAGCATCCAGAATCTGTCTTCCACCAACAAAAGCATGTTGAGAATCAAAAATAAGGTTATCCATCACCTATTTCAGTCTGCCAGCTAGCACCTTTGATGTAATCTTATAGACTGCTCCTACCAAGCTGATAGGCCTGTAATCCTTTATCTCCACTGCTCCATTCTTCTTGGGAATAACAAATCTACAACTTCTATGGAATTCAGCAAAAACTGACATTAAATCCTCCTTTAAGATACTCCAGCAACTTTGAAAGAAAGCTATAGTCCAGCCATCCGGGCCAGGGGCCTTTTCTCCACTTAGGCCCATAAGTGCTAAATGTACCTCAGTTTCAGTAAAAGGGATTTCTATGCTTGCTGCAGAATGTGAACTGAGTTGTGAGAATTCCATGTTATTCACCTTAGGCCTCCAATTTGCTTTTTCTGCAAACAGATTCTTGTAGAATTCTACAATGCAGTGTTTAATCACTCCTTGATCATCTATCAGCTCCCCATTAACTTGCAGTTTATCAATCCAAATTTTCCTTTTGTTTGCAGATGCCATTTTATGGAAGAACTTTGTGTTTTGATCTCCTTCTTTGAGCAATTTAATTCTAGATTTTTGTCGCCAGCTGATTTCCTCCATTTTGATTAAATGGTTTAAATTCAAAATCTTGTCGTGTCACTGCTTTCTCCCTTGTTCTGAAATGCTGCCAGCTTCATCCATTGAATCTAAAATCTGAATCTATTTCTCTAGTTGAACTTTCTGCTGTTCAAGCCTTCCAAAGATCTCTAAATTCCATTTCTTAAAATCTAACTTAAGGTTTTTTAGCTTCTGACTCAACCTGTAACTTGCAGACCCATTAAAATTGTAATTATTCCACCATGCAGCAATCATTTCCTTGAATCCCTCCACCTGCAACCACATGTTCTCAAATCGAAAAGGTTTAGGGCCTCCTTTCATTCCTCCCCCATCCAACATAAGGGGAAAATGGGCGGAGACTAACCTAGGAAGTGTTTTCTGCAGCGTTGTAGGAAATAAGTCCTCCCAATCAGAAGAAACCAAAAACTTGTCAATCCTTCACTTACTGATGCTATTGCTCCAGGTATATTTGCTTCCGCCTACAGGCAAGTCAATGCATTGAAGTTCTTCTATGAACTCTGAAAACCTTTTCATTTGCTTTGTCCTTTTTTTGCATCCCCATTTTTTCTCAATACATGTAACCATGTTAAAATTACCCCCCAAACACCATGGTAGATTCCATCTAAAAACCACTGCTCCTATTTCTTCTAGAAATTCAGTTTTCAATGCTTTATCCACCGGGCCATATACTCCAATAAAAGTCCAAGCAGTATCCTCATCTAAATGCTGAAATAGACCAGAAATGGAGAATGAACCAATCTCAGATTCCACTACTTTCAGTTTCCTACTATCTCACATGACTAGGATACCACCCGAGGCCCCTATAGACTCTAAAGCAACCCATTTACACCAACCTCCACCCCAAAGAGATCTGACTGTGTAATCATCAATCATGCTGAGTTTTGTTTCCTGCAGACAAACCACATCTAGTTGCCATTTTTTAATTGAAGATCTTACTAACAACCTTTTCTCCTTTCCAAAGCAGCCCCTTACATTCCAATTTAAAATTTTAAGTATCATTTAAAACATAAGGATAGTAGCTCCTCCCCTCTATTAGAATCAAGGATATACTCCCTTCCTTCCTTATCATAACTTATTGAACATTGCAAATTCCTTAACTTCCTAGCTCCTCTTCTGGTATGACTCTTTTGTTGTTTCTTTTGTCCACTGTAATGTACTTTCCTCTTCTCTTCAATTGATTGAAGTAATTCCATAATCTTTTCTTCGAACCCGTCACTTGAGATACCCAAAATCTTCTTGAATTATTTCATTCTATTAATCACCCAGGCAGAGATCTTGCTTTGGTCCTTACCACAATTCCCCAATAGCAGATGATCAGCATCTTCCTGCCATACTTTGTCTGGACCATAATATGCCAAAGGTTGACAGTCCAGAACTTTCTCCTTTTCACATTCTTGTAATCCAAAGGGGAAAATCATGTTCTCATAGTCTGTGTTATATCCCTCTTCACTAGGGTCTTCTTTTTGAGAATTATCAGCAGGAAATTCCTCAAAGGGAATACTGACTTGTGGTAATGACTGCAATTGTCCAAAAGATTGCTGGGAAGTTCTCCTGGAACCATACTTTTTCCCATAGAATTTCCAGCTGTCCAATGTTGTGGCAGAATTTTCGTTGACTTATTCCTCTTCTCCTTTATTGTCATTCTTTTGATGGGTCGCAAGACGAGGTTCTTCCATTAATTGCTCTTCATTATACTGACTTCTTAGAATTTCGAATCTATTTACTGCAGGAAGGCCCACTAAATTATCTTTTGGAGTTGGGTTTCTCATTAATTGTTTGGATTGTTCACCTACTCGTATCCATTGAACTTTTCCAGCAGCCTTTGAGGGTCCTTTAGTCTTCCTAGTCTCATATTGAATTTACTTCTTGCCCTTTCGATTTTCAAGACTAGGAACATTCAATGAACCAGCTATTGGATCACGCGCCTCCTTCTTCTTAACCTTCGGTGGCCAGAAAATTCCATTATGCAGTGAGATATCTGCCCAGTCCACCCAAATCCTCCTTTCAACCCAAATTGGACAATCATACATTGAATGACCAACAATGATTCTGACAGATGCAGGAATTTTCCTGCCATCTCCTCTAACTCTGATTCTAGCCCATTAGTAACTACCAATGGAGTAGAGACCTGGCTCGGTTTCAATGAAGCCGACACAATAGTTTCCGATACTACGAAAAACACTTGCATTCCATAGAAAGACAGGCAGTCCTACCACTTTGATCCAGACATCTTTTTCATTCCAACCTCTTCTAGAACAACAACTCCAACTATGCCAAGAATCTAACCATAAGGGATGCCCATTTATGAAAGTTAGCTCCTCCTTCATTTTTTCAGCTAACTGTTTGGATAGAAAAATAAAAAGAAATCTTTCCTCATCTAACTCGTTTATTTCTACTCCTCCAGGAATTCTCCATTTCCTATTCACCCATGTTGAAAGGTTAGCTGCATCCAGCTTGGCCTCCCCTGGACCTCCTAATCTTCCAACTAAGCATCTTTTCAAGAGCATACTGTTTTCTACCACATCTTCATAATTGACAATGACATACCGGTCATTATATGTGCTGCGAATGTTCAAAAGCTACCAGTTTGGAAAAGCAGCAGCCTGAACATATGACTTGGACTCTTTTGGGACCCTATCTGTTTCTTCACAAGAAGAAACAGTTTGTCTTCCATGAAAATTTTGTTTTTTTGGAAAAGGAACACGTTCATTGATAATAAAAATGCTAAGAATATGAGCTAAAAAACTCCAACCTGAACCAAATGACAGCTCGGGAATTCTAACTTGTCTTCTTCCATAAGGTGCAAACAAACGCAATTCCAGTTTTCTACTAGTACCAGCATTAATGATTGAGCAAACAAGTGATCTGGAACCTCCTCTGAAACAACCTAATTGTTGATAGCCTTCAATTTTCCTAAGCTGTTTCTGACAAAGCTGATGCAGCCATCTAAGTTCTTTCTCATAGATGACTAATATTCGAACATAACCTCTTCCACGTTCAATGATTCTGAATCCCCCTTTGATCTTGTAATCCTCTTCAATCTCGATTGTAACATCTTGAACTTGAAAAGTTTTTCTAACTAAGCTATCTTGTTTGAAAGAACTATAGTTTCTAAAAATACTATAATGGTGCATTTTAACGAAATGACCCCTTAACATGCACCGAGAGCATTTTCACAACCCTTGCACTCTAGACTAAGTTGTCGATATTATTATACAGAGCTTATCAAAAATTGAGGATCAAGAAATGCCAAAAAGTGATCATTTTCAATATCTTGAATCAATTATTCATACAAAAGGAAGGAATGATTGGGATGCTATCAATAGGGGTCGACCAAGGTGGTTAAAATAGAAAGAAGTTCCTCAAGTGTTTTATGTGATCAGAGAATACCTATCGAATTGAAATGAAAATTTTATATGACATTTATAAGATCAACTATGCTTTACTAGCGATGGTGAAGTGTTGGATCACTAAAAAAAGACACGCTAAAGATAAATATAGCAAAAATAAAGATGCTAAGATGAATGTATGGTACAAAAAAAAAAGATCAAAAATGAATATATCCGGGAAAAAAAATGGTTGAGTTGGCACAAATAAAAGAAAGTTAAGAGAATGTTATTTAAGATTGTTAGTTCATCTATACGGTAGACCTAAATATGTATTTGCAAGGAGAGTGAATATATTCAAATACAAGGGGCTAAAGAGGACAAAAAATACACCAAAGATTACATGGACTAGAATTACGAAGAAATACCTAATTTCATATAATCTCACAAAAAACATAATCTATAACATGATTGAATGGAGGATTGATGTCGTCGACCCTAACTAATTTGGGAATAAGGTTTTGTTGAATTGAGTTGAGTTTGACAAGTAACATAATGTATGGTACCAAAAAAAAAAAAAAAAAAATGATCAAAAATGAATATATAAGGGGAAAAAAATGGTTGAGTTGGCACAAATAAAAGAAAGTTAAGAGAATGTTATTTAAGATTGTTAGTTCATCTACACGGTAGACCTAAATATGTATTGGCAAGGAGAGTGAATATATTCAAATACAAGGGGCTAAAGAGGACGAAAAATACACCAAAGATTACATGGACTGGAATTATGAAGAACTACCTAATTTCATATAATCTCACAAAAAACATAATCTATAACATGATTGAATGGAGGATTGATGCCGTCGACCCTAACTAATTTGGGAATAAGGTTTTGTTGAATTGAGTTGAGTTTGACAAGTAACATAACGTATGGTACCAAAAAAAAAAAAAAAAAATGATCAAAAATGAATATATAAGGGGAAAAAAATGGTTGAGTTGGCACAAATAAAAGAAAGTTAAGAAAATGTTATTTAAGATTGTTAGTTCATCTACACGGTAGACCTAAATATGTATTGGCAAGGAGAGTGAATATATTCAAATACAAGGGGCTAAAGAGGACGAAAAATACACCAAAGATTACATGGACTAGAATTATGAAGAAATAACTAATTTCATATAATCTCACAAAAAACATAATCTATAACATGATTGAATGGAGGATTGATGTCGTCGACCCTAACTAATTTGAGAATAAGGTTTTGCTGAATTGAGTTGAGTTTGACAAGCAACATAGAAAGGTATATTTTAAGGTTGAGCTCAAAGCAACAATAAGATTGTTTGATTAAGACATAGGAACACGAGTTTGAAACCTCGAAACAGCCTCACTATGAGGAGTAAGGTTATGTACATCTTTTACTCTCCTCGCACCCCGCAACGTGGGAGTCTCATGCATTGGGTTGTCATTTACCCTTACCATAAAATAGTATATTTAACCCTGCCCCTGCCCTTCCTTAGGGTTTTATCAAAGCGCACCAAACCCCCAAAGGTTTTAAAATATCCTCCCTTGCCATTGTTGGCCAGAAATTTCCACACGCAATAGGAGGACAAAATTGTCACGTCACCTAACAAACAAAAATAGCACTAGGAAAGAAATTGTACTAGTCAACAAGACTTCAATTATGCAAAAGCCAGGCCACATAGCTCAATGACATATCATCCACAAAAAGAGGCCTAATTTGGAGGAAAATTTGGGGAGGGGGAGATTAAGAAAAAGTTTAGAAATTGACATTTTGATGTGAAACAGAAAGAAATTAAAGTCAAAAAGAAAAATAAGAAATCAAGCAAGAGAGAGAAAAAAATCAAGCCAAAAAAGAAGCAATGAGGAAGAAGAGAAACACATGCATACAAGCCATTCAATTCAATAATCTCAATCATTAAGTCTAGTGTCTCTAACACAATTAGAACTTTTATATAGGCTAACCCTAAATCAAAATAAAATCTCATAAATAAGATATGCTAAAAATAATACCCTACTATAGGAAATAAAATAAAAATCAAATCCTAAGGATAAAATAAAATCTAATCTTAAATATAGAAATCCTAGTAACATAAAATAAAATCTTACATTCCATTTTGCCTCATTCTCCCCGACTGAGAAAAACTCAAATATGACAAGTTGAAACTGTCCACTTTTCCTTCATTCATCAAGCCAAAGCTCATGCACTAGTGTAAAGAGTGATAGAAACCTGGGGTCACCAACTCTCTGAAGGCAGAATATACTCGAGTCTAATGAGAGGTCTTTTTGCTTACCATAATAGAATTCCAAAGAGAATGAATCAACCTACAGAAAGGACATTGCAATGGGAAGGACAAGAGCCGAAACAATGCTATAAATCTTAGGCATAGACTAGAAAACCACACCAGTAAGAATCTACTAAATGCAAGCTTTCCAAATGATCTGGTCAATTGTTGTAGGTGGTTCAATGAAACAAGGCACCACATTACCCAAATTAACAAACTCTTCAGTTTTAAGTTCTAAGTCTGATGCTGTTGGACAGTCGTCGTTGGGCTCTTTCAAATATCCTTCAATGACCTATTTGATGTCATCTTGCACTAGAGGGATGCTAAATGGGGAAAAAACTAAAATTTACTAATGGGTTCAGGTATTAGTTGTGGTATGAAGATTGGTTGTAATAGGAGGCTCATGACACCTCACAATGCAATATTCTACACTCTCCCAATAAAGTAGACCATCCCCAATTAATTTTGTGCTATCATAATCCACTCTTATAGCTTCAAATATTCCATATCAGTTAAACAATTGACCCATATTTTCAAGCCATTGCATAAAATCCATAGGGTCCAAATGGCTATAAAAATTAAGGGGCTCAAACTTAGGGAGTACTGGAAGTAACCACGTTCACGGTACTAATTACACTGCCTATCATAATCTTCATGCCCTTGGTCATACTTATGGTACATTCTTCTATCACATTCATCATAATAGCTCTGTTTATAGGAATTTAATGAAGCCATGGGCAAATTGCTTAAGAAAAGTGTCTTCATGAAGCATTGGAAGTATCCTAGTGTGTTTAATGTTGATCCAAGTGTGCTTTTCTTTTTTTTTTTGTGTTTGGGGGGGGGGGGGAATAGATATCCCAATTCTGGAATAAAGTATCCTTGTACTGGAAATACATATCCCTAATCTGATTCTTGAAATTGGAATAGGATAACCATGGTTGGAATGAAACAACTCTACTCTAGAACGAGAAATCCAAAATTTGGAATCAGGCATTCCAAATCTTAAATCAAAATCAATGTTAGCTTCAGTTGGGCTTAATTGTGTCAAGTGGAGGTGATTCAAGGGAGATCAAAGGTATGGTAAGGCTGATTGGCTTTGTCAGTGGCTAGCAAGGTGGTTGAAGTTTGGCGAGGTTGGCAATAGAGTGGTGGTTTGGTGATTGAGTGATTGGCATCGATGTGGTGATTGAGTGATTGAGTGAGTGATGCAAAACAAAAAGAAATTGAAGTCAAAGAAAGAGAAAAAATCAAAGAGAGAAGAATCAAGCCAAGGAAGAATAAACAAGGAAGAAGAGAAACGTAGGCACATAAACCATTCAATTTAACAATCTCAATGATCAAATTTAGTCTCTCTAATACAATTAAAGCCTTTATATAGGCTAACCCTAAATCAAAATAAAATCTCACAAATATGATATATTAAAAATAAGATCCTACTAAAGGAAATAAAATCAAATCAAATCCTAAGAATAAAATAAAATCTAATCTTAAATATAGAAATCCTAATAATATAAAATAAAATATTACCATTCCATTTTGCATCAAATTCATATGCGCAAAAATGGCTATTAATTTTCAGGCATAGGGTTGAGGAATAGGTTTGTAATCATTGATGTCACTCACATTGTTCATGATTGAAGCTCTGAAGAATCAAAACAAATCAATTTTGTTATGTATTTAATCATACAAAAGTTCCCTAAAATTATCCATGGCAATAATTGTAATAATATATATATATATGCATGGAAAATACATGTGCGCTTATGCATGTCACATCCATATATCAGTGGTGTAACACTTTATAGATGATTTTGTTGGTGGTCAAAATGGGTGATTACGGTAGTGACGGGTGGTGACTGTTTGGAAATTGTATCTTGCCTTATTTCGTTAATGACAAAAACACTTCATTTGTAAATGCCTCAAAGGTAAAAATGTAGAAAATATAACTCAAAATACCTGATGAAAGATATGAAGAACTTATTATATACCTTCTGTAGCCAAACTAAGAGAATCAAAAATAATCAGAATACGAGCAGCAGTGCTAAACCTGTCATGGAACCATGAGAACAGGCACCATGAGAACTGTACCATTCAAACAGCAACCGCAACAGCTCAAGAGAATATATTTATCTTGCTAGATGCTTGTTTCCTCTCACTGAATCCTTACTGGATCTTGCTTCCATAAGCAGCTGCAAACGTGACAGCTAGACAAAAATAAATCTATCTAGCCGGAATATCAGGTATTTAAACCCCAATTCACATAGGCAATGTAAGAGACTCGTTGAGAGAGAGATGTGATCTTCTGCATACAAGAAATAGCTGTCCCCATCTTAATAAGGTCTTCCGTCTCTACATCTACTCATCTATGGGGGATTTCACTTGATGGACCTTTAAGCTTTCAGAGTAGGTGATGTCAGAACTCCACTTGATCGTGCAAGGAGAGGAGTGATACATGGATTCTGGTGATTACTTGAAAGCAGTTGAATAGATTGAGAAAAAATTCTATTGGGACTCCATTGTTTGTAATCATTAACTTTTACTCAATATATTCGTGCATGACTGAGGGTGATCCTTCTGATACTAGGATCCATAGTTTTTACCTGTTTTATGGGGCTTTCCACGTATAAATCCATGTGCCTTTCTTGCATTCGAGTTTGCATTTGGCATGGTTTATTCAGTTGTATTTTAATTGCTCAATTCACATAGATCTAGCTTAATAGTTCTGCCCAGAGACTGAGATATTGTTTTTTGTTGGATCAGAGAGAAAAATTCATATAATAAATATATTTTTATTAAATTTTATGTTCAAGTTGGGAAGATGTTGCAGTTAGGCGTCAGAACTCAGTAGTGGCAAGGGCAGAATGGCTGGTGGTGACAGGCCAATATTGTTATTGGTATATTTTTGGGTCAGTGGTGATGGTGGGCTTGGCTTGTGGCAGTTTAATCAAGTTGGTCAAATAATCTTGACGAGGAATATTTTGTTCAAAATAGCTAAACATCAGAGAAGGTCCCGCTTATTTTCACAACCTTTGGGAGTTAAATTTCACTTTACCAAAACCTCAAGGAAGGCAGGTGAAATCAACCCACGATAAAACAGTCGATCTATATCAACATTAGCCCATTTCTTCGCACCCCCACCCCCCCCCCCAAAAAAAAGGAAAAAAAAAACAAAAACAAAAACCCAAAAAAAAAAACACAACAAAATAATAAGCTGCACATTGTAAATCATGGATTTGGAATTTTTTATTTCAAAATCTAGGGAAGAAAGGGTCATAGAAAGATAAGCAAAGGTGCTAACCTCGGCCCCATTTTTCACATCTTTCACCATAATCATTTCCAGAACTGTTGGATCATCCACGCAGGCTGAACTAGAAGAATCCTTTCCAGATTGAGAATTTTGAGTTAAATGGTCATTATCACAAGTATTTTCATGCTCTTCACTGTCATGTAGGTCTTCAGACCCACTGGCTTGTCCAAACTCATCACTTCTTTGGTTGTCTTCACAATCATTTTCATGTACAAGATTAGAAGATATAGAGGTGAAGTGCACATCCTCAGCTCCTGTCTTGTGGTTGAAGCTGGATATCGTTAAAATTTTAATTAATCCAAACAAAAGATGATAAGGTAATTTTTCAGGAAAATCATTAACAACAAAAAAGCAAAAGTTGAGATAGTGAAAATACCGAAGATTCAATCAACAATTCATACCCAAAAAAAAAATGTCATTAACTGTTTTACATGCATTCGGGAATGATATAAGCAAAAGGTGAGAATTAGCTAAACAAAGAAGCAAAGGAAAGAGTGAAAGGATGAAGGGTTGCCTAGCGTGCGTTCACTCTCTCTCTCTCTCTCTCTCTCTCTCTGTGTCAGTTTAACCATAGAAAAGGAAATGATTAGGGAACAACTTCATGCAAAAAGAGCAGCAACGAGTCAATGTTTATACAGGACATTAAGTACACTCTTGCCAACAGAAACATTTCCCTTCGATTGTTTGCAATCACTATTTGATGCAACTTTTCCTCAAAGGATCACTTATCTTTCCCTTTACACCTTTTCCTTTAGCTCAACAAACTACTATAAGAAGCAAACCATAGAACAGTTATAAGACAAAAGGAAATCAACACTTGGGTCTGAAAAGCAAATTGAGCACATGAAAATTAAGTAGTATACTTTTTGAATAATAAAATTTGAAATCTTATGCACAAAATCACTGTTCAGTAAATGATCACATTGAACCCACCAACCATATTCCACAAAAGTGAATAAGATTTTGGATTCAAATTGTTAGTTTTGGTGTGGAGTATTGGAGAATGAAAAAATAAAAAAATCATCTTGGTATAGCCATAATGGATGTCTGTCCATCCACCCAAGCTGAAAAATACTCAACAAAAAGAAGCCCTGTTGAACTAAAAGAGCAAATTAAATTCATTGTTTGTCTAGCTAGAGAAGGATAGACATAAAGCGAGGTGTTTACTGGAGTGGGGAGTGGAGTGTGGTGGGGTGGGGTGAGGTGGGTAGAGAACCAAGGATGCCTTTGATGCAAGGGCGGACCCGGAAATTTTATTGAGCGGGGGCAAAATCAAACAAAAATAAGCATTACAAATTTTTTAAATAACCACCAAAAGAAAATAAAGATAAAACTATATATTTTCAAAATATTGTATCTTTACAAGTGGCCCCTATGACTTATCTCTTGAAAAATTGTGAAAAAAGTAATAAAAAGTACAAAATAACTTTTTAATTGAATTGATAATACAAGAAAACCTATCTCAAATATATTTAGGTGTTGTTTGGCATGCCAAAATCTACCAAAACTTACAAAAAATTACAAGATTAATTCAATTTTCAACAATCAAATTTTGCCACATGTCATCTATACCAACTTTTTCAATTTTTTGCCATCCAAACACCACCTTAAGGGGACAATTTCTAAACTTAGTAAGGGTATTTTATATATTTTATATTAAAAATAATAAAAAGTTAATATAATATATATAATTTTTCCATCCAATGGGGGCAAATGCCTCCTCTCACCCCTCTTTAAATCCACCAGTGCTTTGGTGGATCCTACAGTGAGAAAACACCAAGTGCCCTCTCTAACACGCGATCAACTCAGCATGGTATATCTTGCAAACACACGACTTTGAATTGTCTCTCAAATCTAATATGATTCCCAAGTTCAAGTTACTTTAGTCTTTTATTTCTAGGCCTCAGGGTTCAAAAACTCAGCCAATACGCCCAAGATATCGAGCATATCAGCTCATCTTATCCATGGTCATGCTAATATCACAGAACAATCCCAAAAGCATGGAGAAAATTGCATCTCGAATTGTCTTGGCTGAGGTAGTGGTGAGACAACTAGATATTGGGAATTCTAGCCTAACAACAGTTCCAAGACAAGGAAAATAAAATAAAATAACTCATCCATCCATTACTAAGACACTGTTCCAACCAACCAAACTAACCGGAGACATTTCCATCTCCCAGAGACCATCTCTGTCGAAGACCAACAACCAACGGCCATAGCAATTGCCGTCACACAGATGAGTCTTGACGACATGTGATGAACATTCGCACTGATATGACCCATGCGTGGAACTTCCAGCGACCTTGAGCTCACCTCTAGCAGCGTCATCTCGTTTTAGCAAGTTCAACTATGCCTCTATCAAGCTTTTCCAAGCAAGAACAAAGCATAAGTAGCGAAACAAGAAACCCTTTTGGCTGATCTCAAATATGGTGTCGCCATGAACCTAAAGTGGTTCAGAAGGCAAAACTTCATTACCCTTTTATACTTCAAACCAAACCCAACAAAGACACTACTTGTAACAAAGGGAGCGAGGGAACACAAAATTATTCTCATGGTTCCTAATGAATGTCAAGTTATATTATATAAAAAAAATAATTTACATATTATCCTATTTAAAAGAATCAATTAAATCAAATTGATATCATCAAAAGGTGTATATTTTAAAAACAATAAAAAGTGTTTGCTCCATATATTTGATATCCTTTGATTATTTATGGTTTTATAAAAATCATATATATTTATCTAAATTTCTTTAAGCTAAAAAATGTCTCACCCAATACCGCAACTCGAGGCTATGAACAAATCAAAAATAAGGGGGCTAACGGTTGTCGTGACCATGAGTTTGAAGTTTGAACCATGGTGGGTAATGAATGAAAGTAGGCAAGGAAGGACAGATTCTACATATTAACCTCACAACAAATTGGGTAGCCTTTTATGAATATTATGCTAACCATCATCTTGATTCCCTTTGAATTAAAAAATAATAATAATTATAGCATCCTAAGAATTCTACATGACTAATGGCTATGAATTTGGTCAAAAGTTCCTAATCATTTAATAGATGATATATAAATTGCCTACTGGCTGTTCCACGTATTCATTTTAAGCCTTTTCTATAGTTATATGATCTATCTATGGGCGAACGGAAATTATGTTAATGTAATCATAAATCAACATGATTCCAAAAAGCATTCCAATTAGCGTAAAGTATAGATCATATTTCATTCATCATTTCCTCAACTCTTGCTTCATTCAAGCTTTTCTGGCAGTCTGATACTGCCCATGAGATTCTAAAGAAAGCAAATTCAAAAAATGTAGAAATTTTATTCGATTCCAAGTTCAGACAACTCTGCAACCCATTGCATTCAATTTTTAGGTCATTTTAATTCCCATTTTATGTCATTTTTTGTTGATATGTTTCAATTAGTCCAGATATATCTCCCAAGTTTCTAAAAACAGGGGCCCTTTTTGTAGTTATTAAATTTCTGGACATAGGATGGAGCAAAGGCGCAGAGGTCATAATGTGGGTGTGCCGGGGAGGTCATGCTATTGGGTTTTGAAATGTGTTTATCTCACTCTACATAGGTTTCAAAAGTCAAAACCACTAGTTCCCATATTTTATAGTCACTTTGGAGTCAATAATTCCTCTTATTCAACAAGGATGCCTACAGAATTTTTAATGCTTTTTAAACTTATATGAGACTTTGAGGTGAAATCCTAATTTTAGGTGTGATGTCTTTTAGAATTTAGTTGCGATGTCCAGAGTTTCTTCGTCTCCCTCTTTTGTTTGCTTTATTTTTCTGCACTTTCACACTTTAAGTGACACATAAGCTCATCAGTTTATTGTCCTCCAGTCTACAGGTGTAAACATCTTTCCTTCAGTTCTCAACTTCCACAGACCGGATGGCCCTTGAGGCTTGAACAGCCTCTGCTTTTTCCACTAACCCACACCTTGGGCTTGCTAATCCTATGATGAGATAGGTCAGAAGCTTTAGGGGATTAGTATTAGCAAAGGTGGGATAACCCTAGTACCAAAAAAAATGATGATAAAGAACAAAAGAAGTTCAGATTGGATGGCACATCGATAAGGAGATTGAAATGCCCTCACCCAAAAAATCCCATTTAGTTTGAAAAATACCCCTATATATGAATAGTATCCTATATTATTAAATATAATGTATCTAAACACAGAGAACATTTTCATGTACTCCATCTAGCTTGTAGATAGATAACCCTATATCCCAAGTTTTGGGGATTACATAGTTCTTATACCAGAACCTGCCCTATAATTAACACCAAAGTGCATGACAAAATGTTTTAAACGTGGAAGAATCAACTGGAGGAAACAGGAAGAGGTAGCACTGATGTATTTGACTACTCAAGGAATAATCTACACCTGAGAAGGCCATAATAATAACAGAGTAAAAATAGATGCTTTCGAACCAAATCACCTTGAATAGCAAGTCCTAATACAAGCTACTTAACTCTACAAAATCTTATTTCAGTGCTTTTCTGGAACTACTAATTATAGTAAAACTGGGGCCATAACTAAAGGAAAGGACTAGGGAAGATTCAAATCCAGGAGACTTTGAAGCATTACAGGATCCTAGTTTGATCATCAATAAATATCGAAAATATATAAAAACTAGATGTGGGTGCATCCGCATGATTAACCACTTGCAATTACCCAAACTTTTCAATAGAACATAAGGGTATTAAAGGAATGTAAAAAAAATGAAAGCAAAAATTATTTAGATAAACAATGGTTTTGAAAAAATATTAGCAAATATCTTTAAGTTGTTGGCAAATGTAAGTGATTAAGGGATATCATGGGAAGAATGGAAAAAGGTAATTACACTTTATTTTCTTGGAGTTTGACCCAAAAACACATAACCCCCTCTAATTTAAAAGTCAATACATAATCCCCTTGTGATTTGGATTAAAGTGTAAAATTGATAAAATCTATTAAATTTAACTAAATTTTGTACCTCAGGAATCAAAATTAGAGGAAAACGTTTTCTATAAAAATTGATAGATAAAAGTATATTTTTACCCATTTTTATGTTAAAATAAAAAAAAAATTAAAGAGACTCAATATACAATTCATATATATTTTTGCCTATATTTTTCTCAATAATACCTTTGCACAATCACATATAAGCCTCCATGGCACATGAGTTATAAATCTAGTTAAATTTAATAAATTTCATCATTTTGCACTTTCATCCAAATTACAAGGGGTTGACTTTAAACTGGAATAGGGTCATGTGCTTTTTGACCAAATTTCAAAGGGGCTAATGTATTTGCCCTAGTGAAAAAACTTCACCAAAACTTATGGCTTCACCAAATGTTGGCCCTATTTCCTCGTACAAAAGTACATGTCCCTTTCAGAGTATAAATTATACTCCTGCTTGAGCAAGAAATTAGAAAGTGAAAAGTCGTATCACCGGGGCTTTATAACTGCAGTCCTATCAAATCAAGGGATATTTCTAACAAAGAACTTAACATCAATGATGTCCTAACATACACTAACAGAAGATGAGAACCCAACAAATGGTAGTGTATAACAAAAACAAATACAAAAAATGATTAAACACAACTACACAAGCCAACCCATGTAAGAATCTGAAATGTTATTAGGAAGAAGACTAGAAACCAGATAACAAGGTAGTAATTGCATGCCCAGCACAGATTACAAGACTACTAACTAGCAACACGGACCTAGTTAATACTATTACAAAAAGCATAAAGAATGTAATCTGAGGTAGCGAGATAAGAAAATTAAACATATGATCTAATGAGATACAAAATACAATGGAAAAGCATTTGGTGTGTAGGATCTTGATAACAAAGTAGGATCTCGAAAAAAAAAAACACTAGTCATTCCACAAGGTTTTGCTCAGTCAGTTCGTATCACCTTGGATGCAAAAATTGAAAGGAAAAAAATGGCAATTTTCATGTGAAATAATCCGAGGAATCATGTATGCATTTGTACAAAGCAAATTATAGAAACAAAAAGGGGAAAGTAAAAAAAGCTCCCAAAGGAGCCTGCAAGCTTGTTAATTTTGAGAATCCAGCCCCAAACTACCCAGATAACGCCAAGTATTTTCAGTTAAAAGGCATAACTTACAGATCTGCCAATGGAACCATCCCAAATCCATGGAAATCATCTATTTCAAATGCGCGGGAAGCAATGACACTCTTTGCTGCAAAGTACTGTTCAACACAGAAGGAATCTGGATCCAGCTCTAAAGGAGCTGAAGCCAGAAGTGGCTGAATACACTCTTTCCAGTCCTCATAGACAAGAGCCTTGTCTTCTTTAACTATCTGCCTACAAATGTTTGAGAATGATCAACGATGTGAAATTATAAAAACCACTGCTACTTTGGCTATAGCACAGACAATAAAATTTGGATTAGCCGTGGAAACAATGAGAATTATTTGTCTATTAAACTTATATATCTCATTATTTTTGCTTCCAATATTTAGCATTGAAAAAAGAAACAAAGTTATTGCCTAACGTTATAATAGAAAATGAGCATTTATGGTCATTCTCTAACTTTTACTTTCATTTATACTCGTATGTTTGGATTTGTTGAGACAAAGGAAAAGGATAGGGATTCAAAATCCCTTCTTTTATTTGGTTTGTAATGAAAAATGAAAAGGAAAATGCGTGGGATTTGAGAAATTAAAAATAATTTAATTATAAAACTAATTTATTAATAAATGCCTTTTGTTTTATTAATTTTTTTAATCCAATCAAATAAGAACATATATTTGGGATCTTATAATTCCTTTCCCTTTTTCCCCCTCACCAAATCCTCACTCTAAACACACCCTTAATAACAATATATAACAATAGTAGAGGCTTGTGCCCAATGCATTCGTATGAAGAGAGGATATCCCCAACCCAATCATGCAAATTAAAAAAAAAAAAGGTATTCCAAACCCATGCACAAGTCGAATCCTTTGTTCCAAAAGACATAATGAAGGTTTGGTTGCCCAGAATCTGTCGTTTGCAACAACAATAGAATTAAGATTTTTTTTTTCGTGGACTAAAAACGTCATTTGGAACGATATATCCAAAGTCGTTCTTCAAAACCACAGATTCACTTGACGAGATACATTGACCATCCTAAAGAGGGAAAAAAATGAAAAGATTTATTGAGTCTCCAATCACCCCATTACCCGAAAGACAATGTTACATGAACTCTTCTAAATGCATAACATACCTATGTCAACTACTTGATACTTGGACAAGGATATCGCATACATGTCCCAACATAATTAAATATCAAAAAAACATATTTAATAATTCAATTTCAAATCATACTTATAGATAAAAACTTCTATTTTATGTATGAAATACTCTAATGAAACCTTGTTAATGTCATATTATCCTAAATTAACAAAATAGGTATATTAAATATTTAAATATTTTTCCGTGTCGCAGTAATCTTAAATTAAAAAATTAATGAATTTTACACTTGGTCACGTATCCGTACCCAAAACCCGTAATCCACGTAAGATAGCCCAAAAAGTCCTCTATAGCCGTCTCTCTCTCTCTGTCTCTCTCTCCCCTCTGCCCCCCATCTACATTGACAAACTAGATCAAAAGCCTACTATAAATCTCTCTCTTTTTATATATATAATTAGGTCAAGGTTGAAACAAATGATGTCTATCGCACTACCTGAGTTAGGGTTCACTAGAAGGGATACGATGACCAACCACATCGATCGTCCAGGGAAAAAAAAAATTAATTCCGCCAAAATCCATCGTTGAGATGGGAAAAAAAAAAAAAAAGCAGTCATTGAATCTATTGTTACAAACAACATATTTCAAGAGATTCACCCAAGTCATCTAGACATTAGAAGGAAATCACCAACCCATTTAGTCAAAAGATTAATTCCCACCCCATGCACCTCCTAAAATCCTCATTTTGAGAAGCGTATTCAAGGAGAAATCATCTTTTGAAAAAGCAGATTCAAAGAATAAAATGGTCAAACAAAATGCAGTGTTGATTACCCGGTGTCGTCTTTCGCATTTGCAGATTCAAATTGAATAAGCTCTTCACTTACATGACTTTAACGTCATCATTAGCAAGGACGACTTTAAAGTGGTGTTTCAACATCGAGTCTAGCATAACCTTCCATCATCCTTTGGACACCCAATTTGGTTTCTTTCTATGTTGAAAACCCCAAATACTTTTCTTGGTATAGTAAACACAGGAAGAGCATAAGAACCCTAATTCACAAATTCTCGACGTGGCTACCTTGTCCTCCCCAACAACCAAACCTTCTTCCATCATCCTTTCTCTTCTCAAATGGGCTTGATAATGATATTTGGGGGAATCTTAAACATGAATTTGGTGCCTCCCAATTTGGCATGGAGTTTACCCACTTTGATTTTGGTTGTAATTTTTACAATGAATTAGAGGGTTAATGGATATATGTAATATATATGTACCGAAGATAGAATGCAGGGCCAAGAATTGGCCACCGACTGCTATAAGCACTAGAGAAGACCCCTCAAAAGAGTGCACTGATTTAAACTTAGCATAACCATCAATACCGACAACAATTCTAAATACACATTTAAAAATGACTTCAAAAAATTTTGCCCGTCATATATAATATTTAATTGTTTAAATACACTGTTCAAAAATACGACTTTAAACTAAATATGCGTTTAAGAATTATGACTTTAGATAATTAATATTTTTTTGTTTTGTCGATAATAATTTTCTATTTGCTAAAATACGATGTCTGGGAAGACAATTTTAGTCCAATTATGTTGCTAAGAATGATGACTTTAGGAGATGCACGGGTTAAGAAATTGATTTTTTAGGGGAGTTCCTTCACTTGGCTGCATGCCTTGACCAAATCCCTCCGACATATTTGAGAAACCAAAGCTTAAATAAGCCTTTTCAAGTGACATATTCAATTGATGCATGGATTATGGAATAATTTTTCTATGTTACTAGATTGGAGATTTCTCCCCCTTACACAAATGCATGGGGCAAAAGCCTCACAATAGCCTGCTTATGCTATTTATAAAAGCTAGAGCTAAAATTTCACACCACTCTATTTGAAGGCACTAAAAATAGACCGGCCATGTGGCAGATTCATAGCCATCCAAAAGACCTCCCAACCATATGATGAGGTATGCTCAGGGCAAGAGATTAATACTCAAATGGCTACCCCGACCAAGATCATTGCTTAATCACTTTGCACGGAAAATCGACCACGATCAGTTGGATTGGGATTATTTAGCTGGAAAATTGCTGCTTTTAGTATATCTGTTTATTCTAGGGGACAGGATGGAAAAGCATATTCAACAACTGCCACGTCTCACCAACGTCTAAGACCATACACCACACACATTCAATGCACTCTCACCGCCATCTATAAACTAGGAAAGGAAGAGGCAAATGGGATGGCAAAGAAGTATAGTCAAATTAGAGTATTACTCATCTCACTTTTTGCATCTATAAATGTTTACATAGGGTAAAATAGACTAAAATCTGAGCTGAAAAAATGGTGACGTAAAAACATTCCAAATATTTATGCGTGTTCATGTGAACCCTAAAATTATGGTGTAAAGGTTACCTTGTGGAGCTCAGTGCCCAATAGGAGAGAGTCAACTTCCTCCAAAGTCCAAAGCAGTGGAATACACTCACTCTGGGGCAAAAGCTGAAGATAGCCAAACCAAGGGGACCGGTATCCCAAGCTCCTCTCGTACATGAAAGCCACGGAGAGGCCTAAATAGCCCCCAAGACCAGCGGCTTCAATCAGGTGCCGAGCACCTGAGGTCTTGACTGTGAGACAACACTGCTTCGGTATTGTGGCCACCAGGTCGCCTTCGTGCAAATTGCAAAGTGTTCTCACAGAGATTCCTTCGTCCTGGTGGTCTATGAGATCTAGTGCGTCGCTGCACTCTATGCCTTGCAACCTCATCCACCGTTTGAATGCTCTCAATCGCCTGCGCTCAGAATGTATGTTTATCAACACGCATCTAAACATACAAATGTATATGTCTATGAGAGTGAGATTTTGTGTGTGTGTGTGTGTGAGAGAGAGAGAGAGAGAGAGAGAGAAGAGCGGGAGAGGTGTACTGTACCTGGTAGTGGCCGTGGCCATTTGCAGCGGGAGAGGTCCGCCGCAGCACCGCGAGAGGGAAGATGGAGAACCAGACGGATGAGTGTCTGATGGCTTCCATAGTCGCACGACATTCGGAGGTTGGGCCTGGTTAAATGGGCTATTAATTTGTGGCGCCAATTGGGCTCGGAGCCCACCATTAAATTTTGATTTAAAAAAACTTTTTAATTACTGCTCCTTTTTTATAGTTAAAATATTTATTATCTTTTTTTTTTTTCATTTGAAAAGTAAAATGTTTGTAAACAACCAAACATAAAAATGAGAGAAAATAAAGAAGAGATAACTCAATTAAAAAACTTGAAAAATAAAAAAAAAATCATACCTTTGTTTGGAAAAAAAAGTGAGTGAAGGAAAAGAAAGAGAATGGATAGTGAAAACATTTACTTAATTTGAGATAGCATTGGAGAAGCAAAAAGTTAACTTTTTTTTGTAGTTGGCTGCTACTTACTAAAAAGTTAACTAGCTTTTTAATTTTCTATTAATTTAATATTTTTGTTCTTCATGATTTAAAAAAAATGAGATAACAACTTTTTTATTGTTATAATCAAGGCGAAAATTATTGTACTTTGAATTACAGTAAAAATGTTAAAAAATTCGTCAAATATAACAGTCTTGACTCTAAATAAATTTAAAAATTGTACTTATACCTCTTATACTTTGCATAATATACGCTTACACCTCTTGATTCTTTTTAGTTTTTTAATGGGTATTTTTGTTTTATCACTTGAAAATTTAACGCCATTTACAACTTTACTTTAGAACAAAGTTTAAAGGATACGACTTTACTTTAGAACAAAGTTTAAGGGATAAAAAATAAGTTTTTAAAATTCAGGAAGTGGAAATAATTTTTACCTTAATTATAGGGGTTGAAAAGAAAATTATTTTAAAGAAGTTTAAAATGCAAAAAGGTATTTTGGTCATTTAAAAAAAGCCAAAAATTGGATATTTTAAAGCTAGCCTTTGCCAAACACAACATAAAGTGGAGCTAAATGAAGAGAAGGGAATGAAGGTGACTAATTAGCATCAACTAATCGGGTTTACTTTCACCCTATTTTTGGGTGTAGAAAAGTATTAAATTTAATTTTTTTCTATTTTTGTTTATTTTCACAAATTTTCATTATAAATAAATATATTTTGAATGATATTATAATATTTTTAATTATATTCTTTATTTTACCTCTTATTTCCTTTTCATCTCTACAAAATAAGAAAAATAGTTGATAATTCTTCCTTTCTTATCACTTCTCTCTCATTTACTTTAATTCTTTTCCTTTGCCCTCATCTTTCCTTCCACTCTCCCAAACAAAGGTGATCACGAGTTCAATTTATCCTAACAACTAACCACACTAGCTATATTAAAAATAATGTCCTCCTTCAATATCAAAAAAAGAAAAACAAAATAAAGAGAATAAATAATATAAAATACATATAATAGGGAAGCTCAAGAATTTATATTTAGAATATTTTCAACTGTTAGATTTATTCAATTGCTATAATTACTTTCTTTTCTCTTCACTTTAGTTGTCTTTTCGGTCACTCTACATAAAAATACACTCTTTACATATTTTCATATTTTTTGAATACTTTTCTATAGAAGTTTTTAACTTAGTATTTTTAAAAATGTGACAATCTTTATAATAAATAATAAAATTTTACATATTTATTGAATATTATTATATGGATACTTATTAGACAAAATTAACTAAGATTTCTTATTTAAAAAAATGATATTTAGACTTTAATTTTCTTTAATTTTTTTAAAATCAGTATTTAAATTAAAATTTTAATTTTATTGTACATAAAACATAAAGTTTAAGTTATATTTTTACACTATTTGTGTCATTTACTTAATATTTTTAACCTTTAAATTTATTCACTATTTTCTAAATTTGTAATATTTTCAACCCATATTTTCTTATAGTGAGAAACTACATCTTTAGCAACCAAAAAATTCAACCCTCGAAGTTGGATTTTTGCTACTAAAAGGTTTTTGTAACGAAAGCTATTTAGTCGTTAATTCATCCCTAAAAACTAGTTTCGAAAGACTTTTAACAACTAAATTTTATTTTGTTGATACAGCATGTATAATTAGCAAGTAGCAATAAAAATATTGGTGGCAAAAATTTACTTTTTAAAATTTGAGCACTACTTTTAGCAACAAAATATTTTGTCCCAAAAGATATTAGTTTCGCAAACTTCCTATGGTCATTACTAAAAGCCCTGTACACAGAAATCTCAATTTTTTATAAATGCATAAATCCTTGAACCCAATCACATTAATGCATTCATTAAATATGTCATTGCTCCAAATAATACCAAAAAAATTAATATATTTTATTACTAAATAAATTAGACAAAATAATAAGTTTTATGAAATTCAAAAATGCTTTTAGTCTCATGACTTCTAAATCATCTTCCAAACAAAATCTTCTAAGTTAAAATTACAATAAAATTAAAATCTAAAATATAGAATGTCTCGAACAAATATCTTCAACGAAAATGTTGTCTTTTTTGTTATTCAACTTGCAAAAGAAATTAAAAAAAAAATAACCTATCAATATCAATATATATAGGGTGAATTCCACAAACACCCTTCTCGATTTGTAAAAATGTGAACATAGCTCTTCTGATAATTTCTAAAAATTAAAAAAAAAAAGAGAGAGAGAGAGAAAGACATAGAATTTTATTTTAGCCACTTATCTTTAGTAAGAATTATAAACTTGACACTATAATTTTAATTCTCTAATATATATACCATTAAATCTATTAAATATTTTCAAAGCCAAGAGATCATAATTGTAGAAGATTAGGCCAACCCTAGTCCTTTTAAAGCTATTATTAAGTATTGTTAGGATTATTTAAGATCAAATATGAGCCTATGAGTAAGATCCTTTAAGGATAAACAATTGAAAATAGGTAATAATAGTAATAATAAATTTTTATGTGTAGGAAAAAATAAAAAAAAAGAAGCATTTGAACATCAAGTTCACATTTCTGACAAAAAAAAGGTACTTTAAATATAGTAAGAACTTAAAATTTTTAGTAAATAGATTGGTACTATAAATAAAATAGAAAATAAAAATAAATAATATAAATCTATTAGCAAACACAAAAAAAATTGCTGGAACAAATAGTTAACAAATACTATTTAAATGAACACATCTACTCTTCAAACAAATAAAAATGATAGAATTTTAACCTTATAAAAAGGAAGAGAAAGATGTGAGATACGTTTTATAAAAAATAAAACTCTGTGACATCTATAAATATACATATTAATTTACTAAAAAAACTTTTGGATGTTAACATTAGAAAGCATGACACATTTGAAATGTAATAACCCAAGTTTTACATTACACTAACAAGCCTGATTATAACCTAAGAATATATTAATGTGGGTGACATGAGGTAAAACTTGTGAGCTAAATGGTTCGAGATTTTAACAAGTTTTAAACACAACATTTTTGGCCAAGTGTGAGTGGCTCGAGCACACAGAGGAAACAATCCATGCGAACGGGCAAGGGGCATGTGGACGGGGTTAGGACCCTAGGCGCCCAGACTAATATACTTGTTAACAGATTAATGGCTCCTAGTTTTACTTTGTGTCCGCCGTACTTGGCTTTTTTTGTCAAAGGTCTACTGATATAGGAAGGATAAGCTCGTTGCTCACCTATCAAAGCCTTGCCTCCCCTCCCTTTCCTATAATCCGTAATGCTAACCTTTGTATATATACACACACTTAGTATATATTTTGGTCAGTGAGGAGTTGCAAATGGAGAACAAATTGAATATCAGTAAGTATACCAAACCTCAACTATATCCAAATTAACTTCATAGTTCCTTAATTGGGTTGATATTGAACCTATTAGTTAATCATCTTGATGATAAGAGTGATAGATTGAGCATATGATAGATTCGGCTTACTACGAAGTTACCAGCGAATTCACTGTTAATCGTTTTGCTTCTTCCGAACACTTGAGGTAAGGATTTAATGTATTCAATTTGCATATATATTATGTAGAGGATCCTTGGATGATGTTTACCTGTGTATTCTAGATTTTAGAAGTATTTTGTTGAGATTATGCAAGATATACACATATATATGTATGTATATGTCCATAAAATAGATGATCCATAGCTGTTGAAATCACAAATTGATTACTTCATTAAGTTAGTATAAACTTTGTGGTACTATCTAAACCAAATGATTTCAAGAAAATGGTTCAAAATTGAATAATTATAGATGGAAGTTTAAAAACCAAAAGAACTAAAAACTGAGCAAACCAACCTACTACCCCAGGCTTAGGCACATAGGTCTCGAACCTGGGTGCATGTCCTAACCTGGCGTACAGACCTAACCCCCGTAGGCACGGACCCCTTTTTGTCATGCCTTGGATCTATTGACCTAAAGGATGAATGAATAAACATACACATCATGCACATAGTACCAATACCCTGATCAGAGCAACATAGAAAATAACAAACAATAATAAATCTATAATATCTAAGCCTCGGTCCAACCAGACAATAATGCTCCAAATCGGATCCAAAATAAAACATTGGCCTTATGGCCTCTACGATCCAATCAATTAATATCCAGACTTAAACAAATATTACAGTTTGAATAATTAAATTTCAAATCTTAAAATATAAAATATCTGCTACTGCAATTTCATCATCAAATCAAATCATGGGCCCACCTAAGTCTTAGTCTTAGGACTTGTGACAACATTTTGTAGGGACGTGAGCATTAGTCTACTTGTGCCCACAAAGTATAATAAAATCTTATATAATATGTAAAGCAAAGACATAAAGTATAATTAATACAAGTAAATCAACATCTCCAACATAGTCACAACATATCATCAATAACAAATGTCACAATCATCATACAGATAAATAATATCTTTCAACATCATCATAATGCAACATTAAATTCAAATATCAGTAGCATCGTCAAAAATCTTAACAGTAACTTCAATTATCATATTTCTTAACATCATCGTCATTGTTTTTCATTCACATTTTTGTTTCCATTTAAATCCACAAGGTGAGTACATTATATGTCTTCATTAAGGGCCACGATTAGCCACAATATACGTCGTTGTTTAGAGCTACGATTAGCCACAATATATGTTGTCGTTTAGGATTATGATTGGCCACATAGCCACGATTAGCTACAATGCACATCGTTGTTAAGGGTCACGACTAGTCACAATATGCGTTATGTTGTATGCTACTAACCTACAGGCAGGTTTCGAGTCTTTAACTCTAGGATAATCTCTATACCCTTGCTATTTTTTGATACCTTCCATCCCCGTGTCGCGACATCAATTACATTACTTTTTATCTCTTTCCATTATCATCTTCAATCAATTTATCCATAAAATATCATCATAATCCACGATCAATACATATCGTCTCATCATTTCCCTTCACTTTCATTATTAATTTTAACAATAACTCAACATATTCCAAATCCAATTATCATATCATTTTCATTATAATTAAATTATTCATATCATAATCAAATAATCAATATCTATATTACAAGAGGGCTCATTGTTTGGATGTGATGGATGTGCCATTTATATACGTGGTAGCCACTGAAGAAAGAGAGGGAATAAGAGAGAGACGTGGTGGCTGGGGGAGTGAGAGAAGAAAGAGAAAATAATTTTAATTTATTGAGAAGACAGGGGGCAGGTCGTTGGGGGTGGGGTACGCAAGGGGAAGGCAGGTGAGAGGGATAGAGAGAGGGGGCTGGTGGGTCAGAGAGAGAGGGAAAGAGAGAGAGAGTAGAGGGCTAGTGGGTCGGAGAGGAAGAGAGAGAGGGGTGGGTGAGAAAAAGTTTCTTAAGCTAATTTTTTTTAAATAAAAAAATAGAAATAATTAATTAATTATATAATAATTAATAATTGATTTTAAATACATATATTTTTATTCTCTTTGTGTCATCTATTTAAAAAGTTTTTTAAGCTAAATTTTTTATTAAACTAAATATAAATAAATAAATGAATAAAAATAATTTTTACTCTCTTTGTGTCATCTATTTAATAAGGTAATTAAATAATTTGAATTTAGTATATTTTTAACCGTTAAATTTATTTAATGGTCAAAATTATTTTTTTCTCTCCATTTTAGTTATTTTTTCGGTCACTTTACATAAAAATACAGACTCTTATTTTTTGTAAATTTTTTTAAGCTAAATTCTTTTATTTGAAATAAATACAAATAAATAAAAATATAACATGGCATCAACAAATGGGATTTATTTGAAGAAGCATTTAGCGGCTGAGATTAAATATGTGGCGTTCCACAGAGTGAGTGTTTGATTGTGGATTTCAAACTTCTTGGCACGATCACCGAGGCCATAGAAGGAGGATGGGGGGTTGGGGGCATGTCAGAGGGGGGAACGAGAGAGAAATGAGGTTGGGGGAGTGATGGGACAAGAGAGAGAGAGAGGCGGGATGGGGCGTGAGAGAAAGGAGAGAGGGGTTGGGGGAGGTATGACGTAAGAGAGACAGGGGGTTGGGTTTGTTGGGGGTAGGAAGTCTTTTTTTTTTGTAATTGAAAAAAGTTTTTTGGTAATTTTTTTTATAAGTAAATTGAGTTTTTTATTTGAATGGGAAGTTTTTTTTGAAGAAAATTAAATATAAATAATAAAATAATTAATAATTAATTTTAAGTACATATACTTTTACACTATTAATTTTAACGAATTTAAATTTTGTGTATTTTTAAAAGTCGGGATTAATTTTTTTTCTCTCCACTTTAGTTGTTTTTTTTGTCACTTTATATAAAAATAATTAATTTACTATATAAAAATTAATACTTAATTTTTCAAATATCAATCAAACTTTTTTAAAAATTTGTCAATATCTGTCAGATTTTGATCTACTTAAATTAAAAATTATTAGTAATTATTATTTTACTAAATAATTTAAATTTAACATATTTTTAACCTTTGAATTTATTTAATAGTCAAGATTATTTTTTTCTCTCTACTTTAGTTATCTCTTCAGCCACTTTACATAAAAATACACTCTCTTATTTTTTTATAAATATTTTTAAGCTAAATTTTTTATTTGAAATAAATACAAATAAATAAATAAAAATAATTAATTTACTATATAATAATTAATAACAATTAATAATAATAAGTTTATTATATAATAATTAATTTACATATCTATAAAAATAATTAAATATATACTTTTACACTAATTAATAAAAATTTTAAATTGTCACGTGACGAAATTTTAGTTAAAAATTTAAAAAATTTTTGGAATATTATGAAACTTTTTGGAACAAATATCAATCAAACTTTTTAAAAAATTTGTCAAAATTTGTCGAATTTTGATATACTTAAATAAAAAATTATTAATTATTACTATTTGACTATATAAATAATTAATTTTAAATACATACATCTATTTAAGTTATTTGTAGGTCAAATTATATTTCTGTACCTTTAGGTACAGATAATTCTATATTACAAAATCACTTAGTTTTTTGATGGAATTGATGTAATATTTGTGTGCGTGGCAGTCGCTGGAGGAGAAAGAAAGTGAGAGTGAGAGGGGGCGGCTGGGAGAGAGAGAGAGTGGGGGAAGGGTTAGGCAGTGAGAGAGGCCACTGACCTTTTTTTTGTCTTTCTCGAGAGTGTGTGTGGCAGTCGCTGGTAGAGAGAAGGAGTGAGTGGGGGGAAGGGTTGGGCAGTAAGAGAAGCCGCTGGTATTCTTTTTTTTTTGTCTTTCTCGAGACAAAAATGGGTGCAGTGAGAGACAGGCAATCTGACCTTTTTTGGTGTAGTGAGTGAGACAGCTTTTTTTTTGAGCAGTGAGTGAGACAAAAATGGATGACGACGGAAAATAGTTAAAATTTGATACATAAAAGTAATATGTATTAAAATTAGTAGGCCAAACAGGGCCAAACTTGACAAATTTTAATTAAACGAATGTTTAGTTAAAATTTTAATAAAAAAAGTTAAAAATTGATAATTTTTAATTAATTTTTGCCCATCCAACAGAAATAAATAAATAAGAATACTTTTTTGGTAAGTAAAAAAAGAATAATTTTTACTTTTATACTATTTGTGTTATCTTTCTATAGTAGTGAAAAAAATTCAGGATGAGTGTGTGGTTAGAAAAAAAAAATTAATAATAGCACCAAAATTTTAATAAAAAATAATATGTGTTTAAATTTAAAAAATTTAGTAAAAATTGATAATTTTGATAATCAAACATCCGAAATCTCTTTAAATTTTATAAATATCAGTCTACTATATTTTATATTATTTATTTTATCAGTCTACTATATTTTATACTCTCTCAACTTTCAACCGTGGTCAAATATTTTAAAAAATATATAATAATGATTTGAATTAAAAAATCTCAAAATTATAAAATATATATATAAATATATATATATTTAAGTAGCAACACGGAATGAACATTTAATTAACAGCGTACCAACGCCATTAGAAAACAGAATTTTTTTATTTAAAATACATACAAAAATTTGTTTATTTTTAACAGTTAAATTTATTTATTAGTCCAGAATTATTTTTTCTCTCCACTTTATTTATTTTTTGGTCACTTTACATAAAAAATATACTTTTATTTTTCTCTCCATTTTAGATTTCTTATATGAATGAATATTAAACAAAGTTAACTAAGTTTTAAAAAATAATATTTAAAAATTAATTTTAATGTACTTAAATTAAAAATTAAAAAAAATATTCATTTGATTTATGTTGTTGATTTGATAGTTGTGTACGTGGCATGGGGAGAGATAGATGCTGAGTGAAATGGCATTCTTTTTCTTTCTTGAGACAAGAGGGGGGTGCCATGTAAAAAACGTTGATACTCTTATTTATTTAATGATAGAATTATTTATTTTTATTTTTTTCATTTTAGATTGTGTCGAAGCTATACTTACAATTTTTTATATATATTTATTTCAATTACAAATTTAATTTTGAGTCCTCTACAAGTCAAATTATGATTTCGTGCCATTGGCATGGGCAATAACTAGTTGTTCAATGTAAATAATCAATTATATTCTAGTAATCATAATCAATCAATAATAATAAAATCTTTCATAAAGTAACGAATACTAAATCATATATCTTCAATAATTTAATATTTTTCATCCTATCTCTTAAACATCTCCCATCCAAACATTTCCACCACTAATATCTCATTTAATCATTTTATTATAAACACTTGTTTATAATCCATTTATTATAACTAATCAACAATAATCCTTTCATTCATAATATCTAATCACCATTTCATACATTTATCATTCACATTTTCATTTATCTCTTTTTGTTCCATTAACCTTATCATGTTCTTTGTATTCTCTTATTCAATCAAGGAACATCTTGTATTATCATAACATCCAATTCACTAATCCTAACTCATTCCAATATCACATTAATATATAATTATTTCATTCTAGCATCTCCTTTTCCCATTAACATAATCTTCACTTATTCAAATCAAATATCACTCAATTTTCATTAACAATATTAAAACAATTCTATATTAAACCTATATCAAGTATATGATGTGAGCATATAAGTTTAACGTTAAAACTATACTAAACATGTCTTAAACACCAAGCTTTCTATCCAAGTATTGTTTTTTACACTCTAATTCATACCATTTTCATCTATTTAATCACTCTAGGTTAATCATTTAATATCATAAGGTTTGGGGTTTAAAATATACAAGTTTTTATAAAGGGAATCGAAGTTTAGTATTCTAGACAAAAGGTTATGGGCACCCATCAGAGGGCACATGCACCCCACATGGGTCATGGGCGCCCCTTTGGGTGCATTAGCAACCCATACTTTGAGTTTTGCTAGTTTTCTAAGTTTTAATTTCAAAAATCTTACACGTTTGTATTGTAACTTTAAATCCTCATTTCTAAGGGTGTTACAGGGCTTAAATGACTTAGATGAAGTAACAAAATTTGATGTTTAATCCATTATATAACTCTAAATCAACATTTCCATTTTAATATATACTTACATATATTTATGTGTATCACTTGATGCAAATCATCCATTCAGGTTTCCAAAATCTAGAATACATATCACAATAACATTTCTAGGTTCTCTATATTTTATATATGCTACTTAGAAACTTAAAATTCCTACCTTAACCCTTGAACCAAGCAGAACCAACACAGTGAACATCTAGTTACAAGTCTTCAACTTCGAGTAGATCATTTACGCAAACTTTTGATCCAAAGTTAAGCTCCTTCATTTTTATCTCTGTTATTCTCTCTTCTTTTTTGATTCCAAAACTCTCTCTTTCTCCTCTCATAGATACATATACACATATTTGGCTTGGGCTTCAAGTATGCTATAGGAGCCTAAGCCTTTTTCCTACTCTCATAGCCTGGCTCGGATAAGACAAGAGTCAGCATCAAGTGACTAAAAGAAAATAACTCAGTTTTGACATTCTGCAGAACATCATAAGTGCCCTACATGAATTTTGGGTGCCGTACAAAGAGGCATAGGTGCCCCACTGCTACCTTTCATGCCAAAAAAAAAAGGCTAAGTTTGGGAATTAAGTTCATTACCTCTAAAATTTCAACCAATTACATCCCTAATGACCCACATTAATCAAATTAATGCAATACTACAACATAAACTTGTTAATAATCGTCAAATTATATGAATACTGAAATCTGGAATATTACAGATTGAAAATAATTTCCATACTTTGATTAATTTAATTTTCTAATACCTTTCATTTATCAATTTAACGTATGTACTAAACTCATCAACAATCTCCAATTCATCTTAATATAGAAATTCAGGTTATTACACCTTTAGAATCTAATATTTTCCCATTTGTTTTATAAAATGTATTTTTACACTAAATTTTTAATATGGGAGGATTTTGTAATATTAAGTATTTATTTTTGGATATTCATGTATTATTTCAGGCTGATAAAATATTTAAATCGAGATTGAGTCAGTTTATTTTTTTTTCCTAGGTTGAGTTTGGCCCGAATTGATATTGGGTTGGATAGCTGGGCCAAAGCTGGATATTCATGTGTTATTCTAAGTTGATAAAATATTTAAATCGAGATTAAGTCAGTTTATTTCATTTTTCCTAGGTTGAGTTTGGCCCGAATTGATATTGGGTTGGACAGCTGGGCCAAAGGCCCAGGCTTCTTCTTTTTCATTTTCTTTCTTTCATTCTTTTCTTTTTTTCTTCTTCTTTTTCTTTTCTTTCTCATGAGGTGGCTTTTAGAATGAAAGAGAAAGAAGAGAGAGAAAATATATTTCGGAGAATGAAAATAGCAAATCCTTGATATTTTCAAAGTGGTGAAGTCGGATTATGGTGATTTCACCTGAGGTGAGAAATACGGAGGAAAAAAGTTTTGAAACTTTAAGATTCTTTCATTTTTTTTTTTATTTTCTCTTCAGATCTGATGTAGATAAAATTTATGTTTATGTTTTCGACATAATTAAGATGATGTTGACATATTACATGCTTGATTCAATTGAGTTTTGTAGGATTTGTGGTGCATATATATGTATATATGAATATATGTGTATATATATACATATATATGTTAAGATTTTGCATAAATTTGAGTTATTCTTAAATCTAAAATTGTAGAAACATGTTATTGAGATGTTTAGATATTTATGTATGATTGATTGTTGAATTTAGGGCATGAATGAGTGATTTTGGGGGTGTTTTGGAGTTGAGGTTTCATTGAAAATGGACATAGATGTTGGTTGCTAGGTGTTGGCGTCGAGATACCAGCCTTTGACATTAGGATGGCGTCGGGATGCCAATTGGCCAAATGCCTAAACTCTAAATCATGATCTCCAAGTATCAATGTTATGCCCAAACCCATTAATCATTGATTCTTAAAGATTAAAGGAACCCCAAATCATCATCAAGCCTAATAGGAATGCATTTTTATATTAAGATAATATTTATTTGCACGATTAAACATATCATGTGAATGGAGCTAGGATTGCATCATCCTAACAGAAGGAGAAAAGAATTATGTATTAATATTGATGATTGTGTGTATGAATACAAGGTTACAAGGTCCTTTATATAAGAGAACAATAATCCTAATACTGATAGGAAATAGTAATCCTAATTATGATAGAATATACAAAATAGGAAATAAGATAGTAATCCTAATTATGATAGGATATACAAAATAAGAAATACATAAATTAAGGATTTACTAAATCTAACAATATACAAAATAAGGAATACATAAATTAAGGAATTATATATATATATTAGGAATTATATATATTACTAAATCTAACACCCCTCTCAAACTCAAGATGGTGGAGCAGAGACCAACTTGAGTTTGGTGACGAGGGCATCAAATTGGCCGGGTAGAAGAGACTTGGTGAAGATATCAGCTATTTGATCAGTTGAAGAAACAGGAGCAACATGGACGGTACCACAGACCACATGTTGTCGAATGAAGTGACAGTCAATTTCAATATGTTTAGTGCGATCATGAAAAACATTATTGTGTACAATCAATATGGCACTACGATTGTCGCAATGAAGCACAGTGGCCCCAGAATGATTGACACCCATGTCTTGAAGGAGCCACCGAAGCCAAAGAAGTTCCTGTGTAGTGTCAGCAAGGGCACGGTACTCAGCCTCAGTGCTAGAGCGAGCAACCAGAGTCTGTTTCTTACTACGCCAAGAAATAAGGGAGTCGCCTAGAAAGAAGCAGAAGCCGGTGGTAGAACGTCGATCTGTAGGGTCTCCAGCCCAATCAGCATCAGAGTAGGCATGTAACTGAAGAGAGGACTGGCTGGAGAAATGGAGACCATGAAAAAGAGTGCCCTTGACATACCGGAGAATGCGAAGTACAGCAGCATAGTAAGTTGAACGAGGTGCGGACATGAACTGGCTGACAAGATGGACAGCATGAGCAATGTCAGGACGAGTAGCAGTCAGATAAATAAGGCTGCCAACGAGCTGTCAATACAGTGTAGCATTAGATAGTGGTTCACCATCAATAGAATTAAGACGAACATTAGCTTCCAAAGGAGTAGAAGCAGTCTTACTATCCGTAAGTCCAGCACGAGTAAGGAGATCAGAAGCATACTTGGCCTGAGTGAGATAATACCCATTAGATCTAGAAGAAACCTCAAGACCAAGAAAGTAGCTCAGTGGGCCAAGGTCTTTGATATAAAAGTGACGATGAAGAAAGTCCTTGAGATATACCATGAACATCATCTCCTGTAAGTATCATATCATCCACATAGAGTAGAAGAAGAACAATGCCATGGGTAGACTGGCGAACAAATAAAGCTGAGTCATAGGCACTAGCAGAGAAGCCAATAGTACTGATGATAGAACTAAACTTAGCATACCAGGCACGCGGTGCTTGCTTAAGACCATAAAAAGCAAGACGAAGCCGACATACCTGTCGAGTAGAAGGTGAGAAACCAGGAGGAGGTTGCATATAGATTTCCTCAGTCAGATCACTATTGAGAAATGCATTTTTAACATCCATCTAATATAAGGGCCACTTACGAACTACAGCAACAGCCATAAGACTCTTAACAGAGGTAAGTCTGGCTACAAGAGCAAAGGTCTCCTCATAGTCTATACCATACTCCTGAGTAAAGCCCTTAGCAACTAGACGGGCTTTGTATCGCTCCACAGTACCATCAGATCGAGTCTTGATCTTATAAACCCAACAGCATCCAATGACAGACTTGCCATAAGGTAGATTAATAAGGTCCCAAGTGTGAGTCTTGTCAAGAGCCTGTAATTCCTCAGCCATAACTTGCTGCCAAATAGGATTAGAACTTGCCTCGCGATAAGAACGAGGCTCATATTGGGTTAAGACAGTAGAAAAACAGTGATAATCTCGAAGATAAGAAGGAACTTGGCTTACCCGAGTAGATCGTCTAACAGAAGAATCACTAGATTGAGAGATAAAAGGTGCAACGGGAGGTGCAGGATCATCAGACGGGGACGCCACGGGATAGATTGTAGCAGGTGGCACAACTTCATTAGGGAGATTATCAAGAACATCAACAGTTTCAGGAACAGAAGATGGAACCACAGCAGGAACATCTACATACTCAGGAAACAGTTCAACAGAAGGATCAGTGAGTAAGGAGAGGCAGAAGAAGAGGACAACTGGAAGGAAGACAAAGAGGAAAACATCTTATGTTCCCAAAAGACAACATGACGAGAGACACGAAGATGACGAGATAAAGGATCCCAACAATGATAGCCTTTATGTTCAATCCCATACCCTAAGAAGCAACACAGACAAGATCTAGGTTCTAGTTTAGTACGTTCATGTGGCTGCAATAAGACAAAACAGGCACAACCAAAGTCACGAAGAGAATGGTAATCTGGAGGAGTACCATATAGACGCTCATAAGGAGTGAGGTTATCAAAAAGTGGAGATGGGACTCTGTTAATAGTGTAGGCAGCTGTGAGAGCAGCTTCACCTCAAAATTTTTCAGGACAACCAGAGGAAATAAGGAGGGTACGAATGGTATCAAGTAGATGACGGTGTTTGCGTTTTGCCCGCCCATTCTGTTGAGAAGTACCAGGACAAGAGCGATGGAAAATGGTGCCTTGGGATCTTAGAAAAGCATGAAAGGAGGTATCACAGTATTCTTGAGCGTTATCTGAGCGAAAGACCTTAATATCACGGGAAAATTAGGTTTTAATCATGCGGGCAAAATTATAGTAGGTTTGTTGTAATTGGGATCGATTCTTTAAGAGATAAATCCAAGTAAATCGAGAGAAATCATCCACAAAAATAACAAAATACGAAGAACCTCCCATTGTAGGAGTGGGAGAGGGTCCCCAAATATCTGAATGAACTAAATCAAAAGGAGCAAAAGAAATAGAAATACTTTTATTAAAAGGTAAAGCTGGTTGTTTAGCAAGTTAACAAGACTGACAATCAAGGTGTTCATTAGGGACATGACCTAATACACCTTTAGACACAATAAAGCGTAAACGACTTAGAGACACATGACCTAAACGAGAATGCTAAATCCCAAAAGATGGAGATGTAGATGTTGCGGAAGTGGTGACAGTGGGGGCAGCAGTATGAGTTGAAAGGTGAATATGCACAAGCTGAAACAGTCGACCATGTCTACGGTCTATCCCAAGAGTCTGTCTCGTCCTCGGATCCTGCACAACACAACCAGTAAAGGAAAATAAAAAAGTAAGGCCAAGGTCACATAGTTGACCAATAGAAATAAGATTAAAAGAAAGTTTAGGAGTATAGTAGGTATGGGGGAGTGACAAAGTAGAGGTGGAGACATGCCTAACATGATTAACAGTCATAGAAGAGCCATTAGCAGTATAAATAACAGGAAAAGAAGACTCAGATGACTTAAAAGAAAAAATAGATAAATCAGAAATCATATGGTTACTGCACCCAGAATCAAAATACTAAGAGGGTATACCTGAAGGAGCAGACAGGGCAGTAGAAGGATTACCAGAGGCTGACATAATCTGCTGAACAAGAGTAGGAAGATCACTGACATCAATCAGAGTATGTGAAGCGACAGCAGTAGATGAAGTCTTATCAGTAGCAGCAGCAGTAGACTGGGGATGAGTATCTCGACGAGTAGGATTCTTGGGGCAATCAGATAGATAATGACCAGGACCTTTCTGGCGGCAATGCTTGCAAATTCGAACAGGACAGGTAAGCAAGCGATGATCAGTAGCATGACAGAATGTACATGCATCATGTCGAGAAACAGTGCTTGAGAACTGACCACTAGAAGTGGAGGAACCTTGAGATCCACCGGAGGTTGAGGAAACCCGATAACCACCAGAAGAGCTACGAGCTTTGGAACTAGGTGCCGCAAGAGCAGTGTCTACATGAGTAGTCGAAACAAGACCTAGGCGAGTCGCTTCAGATAAGAGCTCGGAGATAGCTTGCTCTAGTGTAGGGAGAGGACTACGATGAAAAAGAGAGGCTCGAACTGGCTCATACACATCAGAGAGACTCATGAGAAACAAAATCAAATGCTGCTAATCACGATAAGTGGCAAATAGAGCAGAATCAACAGAAGAGACCCACTTAGGTTCAGAAGGAGTCAACTGGTCCCACAAAGAATAAAGCTGAGGCAGGAAGGCACTGATAGAATGTCCAGGCTCCTGTCGCTGTCGACAAAGAGAAGTCAAAAGTTGATATTGATAGGACAGATCAGTAGTGGTGTATCTAGTGGCCAAAAACTTCCAGATGGCCTGCGCAGTGTCAAACCTCCCAAACTGTAAACTGATAGAGGAAATCGATGTGTTACGGAACCATGTAATGATCTGATGATTCTTGCTATCCCATTCCTCAAGACGTTCTGTGTACGCAGTATCTGTCTCATCAACATTTTTAATGGGTGATACAATTTCGCCAGTGACACAGCGCCAAAGTTTTCGCCCCTTGAGAAAACTAGACATCGCCTGAGACCATGGAATATAATTGGGGCCCTCCAAAGTAATAACAATAGGTTTGAAAACTTCTGAACGATCCATAATAAGATAGCAGAAGTAAAAAATAATCCAAATCATAGAGAAAAACAGCAGAAAATGGTGTAGAGAATAGCAGTCACAGTCGAAACAAAGCCGAAATATACCGATCACAAAATCAGATTCAGAGGGGTCGAAATAGTCAGAAACCGGTCTAAACCGGAAGAGAACCGGCCAAAAGATGGCTGAACCGGCTGCAGAAAGAGGGCTGAACCAGATTGTGCTGATCTGGCGCGTGAGAGCGCGTGCGGCGGCGGCGGATTGGGCTGATTTTTAGTAGTTGAATTCGTAATGAAGAGACGAATCCAACGGTATATTATGGCGGCGAAATAGAGGTACAGGCAACAGTACAGAGAAGAAAATATCGTTTCTGGCAATGTTCAACACAGAAACTGAGAAGAATTGTTTCTGGTGAATGATGCAGCAATGCGGAAAAAAAAAGATGATTATGGGTTTAAACCTAGCTCTGATACCATGTTAGAATAAAAGAAGGAGAAAAGAATTATGTATTAATATTGATGATTGTGTGTATGAATACAAGGTTACAAGGTCCCTTATATAAGAGAACAATAATCCTAATACTGATAGGAAATAGTAATCCTAATTATGATAGAATATACAAAATAAGAAATAAGATAGTAATCCTAATTATGATAGGATATACAAAATAAGAAATACATAAATTAAGGAATTACTAAATCTAACAATATACAAAATAAGGAATACATAAATTAAGGAATTATATATATATTAGGAATTTATATATATTACTAAATCTAACATTGATGATTGGTCGAGAGTGCCATGTTGATACTATTAACGTATTGAGGCACGTGTTATATATATATGGACGGGATTCTTGATTTTGAGAAAAATGATGAATTGAGATTTTGAAAATGCTAGATGATCGTTGGTCGATATGTATGACCAAACCTTAGTCATTTGAAGTTGGGATGTTAATTATGAGATATGATATTGAGATTTTCTTCGAACTACAGCTAGACCCTGCTTGAGCTAAATAGATGCCTGACTAGAAGTGTAACATGGTTCCCTAATAGAAGGGCCGAGGGGGTAACATAATTTTTTTGAATTTTACACAGGCGAGGTATAATACGATTCCTCACCTATGATTATATATTAAGATATACGTTTGCCGTAAGCGTAAATGGTACAGTTACTGACCTCGCGTGCTTTGTTAAGTGTCATCCATCCCAGGAAAAGATTGAGGGTAGAAGTAGATTAAAGATTATGCATTAATATTGCATTCCATCATTACCCGCTGCATGAGATTGCATAAATCATTGTTATATCATGATATATTGAAGTTCTTAATTATAATAATGTTTAATGTTTGATTAATTGGTAATGAATTGAGTTGTAAACATTGAATAATAAAGTTAGAAACTATGATGACCTGATTCCAGCGATGGATATGTAAGCAGCTTAGGCTATAGTAGCTCAAGTCCAATCTCAACTATAGATGATAATATTTAGGTTTATTCTTTCTAACCAAGAATTGGGCTATTTGTATCATAAGATATGTGATTAGAGCGTGGGTTCGATATTTATAATTATAATGCTACGATTTTGAGAGATATTATTATGATTATAATATTTGTTTTGGCTATGTAGGTTTTGATGCTATTATTGGGAATGACATTTAACTAGATTATAAATTGTGTAATTGAGGGTAATGTAGGTTAATACTAATTTATATGGGAATGAGGGATGGTGTTTGATACTTTGGTTATTATTATTCATTGTAAATTGACCTTGGATTAGTTTTTATTCATTTTAATTAGTTTCCATATTCTCATGCCATCCATCCTCGACTATAAAGTTCAGGCGTGACAAAATGGTATTTAAGCACTAGGTTGCGAATACTTTAGGCTTGTGTAGTAAGGCTTACGTATTTCTATTGTGCCTTACTAAGTATCCTAACATTTATTATGTGGGCCTAGATTTGATGATCGCAGTGCCTTATATTATGGTTGGCTATGGATGTGATTGAGACGAAGATTGTTGCTAAAATTGTGACCCTATTAGTGAGCGATATGAAAATTTTGTAGAACAATATAATTAATAGTAAATCTAGACGATTGAAAACAGTTCGATAGGCCTAATTATGAAATTTATAAGGTTTTATGAGAATGATCTTAATGTTAGGATTGATAATTATATGAGGTCATGGTAATGATAAGGACTTGAATTCGAAATTCAAGAGGCTTGAAGAGCCTGAGTTAGTGACTCATGGATTTATTGAGATTATATTCCATTGTTAAATGAGGATATTGGTAGAACAATATTAGAGTTGCAATGTTAAATGAAATTGATTGAATGTGGGAATGGGTAAGATATCCACTTACTATGAATAATTAGTTATTACCATAGATTAGTGACGATTGATTTACCTAAAGACACCGTAATTTAAAATTGGATTAAGGCTAAAGCAATGTGGTTTTCTCTATTACGTAATATTATGTGCATTGAAAAAGCTTTTATTTTGACAGTCAGTTTAATGTTAAATGAGAAAGAGTCTTAGTATTGTTTTTGATAAGAATGTATAAATTATGGGGGTGATTCCTAATAAATAGTGAGGGTTAAGGTTGACGTTTTCCTTAATCTTTTGCCGTGTGTTTCTTGTATTTCTTTTATGCCATGAACGGTAGCACCAGTATGTTAAGAAAGTTTAAAATTTGATTAAATGATTTGTTGGCATGTGATTTTGTTTAATATAGTATTTTATCATGAAGATGTCATCAATTTTTGGTAAAGTGGAACAATGAAAATTTAAAATTTGATGTAGACAAGGTTGTTAATTTAGTAATAGTCGAGAATGAGAAATAGTCATCGAGGTTTGACCATTTGTTTGACTATTTGTGTGTTAAGTTGATTAAGTTTAAGTTTTATTGTTCACGCTGAAGTTGATATCGGTTAATCCTCAGTTGAAGTATTGTAGTTAATTTTCCAAAAGTTTTGTTTATGTTAGTCAAGCATAAATGAGGTTTGTGATTAATATCCAAAGTTTTATGAGTTTGATAGGTTGTTAAAACTATTCTATCTAGCATTCCGCTCCATTGGAGGGTTTACTAACTCAATTAATTTAGAAAGAAGTTAAACTGTTTTGAGAAAAATTTGTGAGAACATTTCAATGGGTTGGAGCGTCAGTTGGTTGAGGCTTCAGTGTTGGTAATTTTTAGGTTATAAGAGAGTTACTTTGTATGTTGTAATGCTTCATATGAAGACTTTGGTTTTGTTTTGATACAGAATAATCAAATGGTGGTATGAGTTCAGGTAGTTGAAGCCTCGAAAATACTAACAAAATTGTGAAAAGTTTAGGGCATGCTTAGATCACCAGAGTTTAAAGGTAATTATGTACATCATGTGGTTTAATTATGAGACATTATAAGCAGATGGAGTACTTAGGAGAGTATAGTTTTGATATTCAGTGTTATTCTAGTGGTACCAAGGAAGTAGTTGATACATTTTGTAAGAAGTTGCATAGATCGATAGTTGTGATTGTTTCCAATAAAGTATTTTAAAGGTTGTTAATGATTTTAAAATTCTTTAGAACAATAATGATGATAAAAGTGAAATAATTTTCTTGACTTTTAATTATTGTGAATAAAACTAAATGTTATGGATTAAAGTTATTAAGATCTTACAACGAGATTAATTTTATTAGAAAATGATATGCCAATAGTTTTCTGACTAAATGGCTGAAGGTTGTAGTCATTAGATGAATTTTAGGGAAAAAATTCAAGAGTTTCATTGCATGGGGTTTGTAATTGTCCTGGTAGGATGAAAATGCACGAATAATTATGATTTTAACACTAGTTGGGTGGTATAGAATGTGATGTGACTAAGTTTGTGTCTCGTTGTCTAACCTTTAGCAGGTGAAGGTAGAGCACCAGAGGTCGGTTGATTTGTTGCAGTCATTACCATAGCACAATAGAAATTAAACTATGTGATAATGTATTTTGTGAAGGGTTCGCCATAGATTCGTAAAAGGCATAATACTATTAGGTGATTGTGAACTAGTTAAGGAAATCAGTTCATTTTTTTTTCTTGGTGAAATAAAGATTTTAGGAAGGGTTGGTGTCTGTTCTATATTCAGAAGATTATTTGATTATAGGGCCATTTACCATATATTAAAAATTGTATATAGTAGTAGGATTCAGACGAGTATTTATGACTCTGTGTGAGACTTTGTATGGATAACCTTGTAGATCTCTTTTATGTTAGACTGAACTTGGAGAACTTGTGATGAGTAGTCCTAATTTCGTGAGACAAGCATAAAAAAAGATTCAAGTAATCCTATAGAGACTTTTGACGGCTCAAAGTAGACAGAAGAGTTATTCTAATAAGTAGAAATGGCCGTTAGAGTCTTAGGATGGTGATTTTATATTTTTGAAAGTTTCACCGAGGCAAGGTATTGTTTAGTTTAGGAAACGTGGAAAGTTTTCACTGAGTATATTGGACCCTTTGAAATTATTGACAGAATTGGGTAAGGTAGCATACAAATTAGCACTTTTTTCACAATTAGCTCGGGTTCATAATGTGTTCTACATATCGATGCTCCAAAAGGACATACGAAATCATTCTCATGTGATTAATTAGGAAGACTTGGATACTGAGAAGGATGTTTTGAGTGGTGAGACCATTCTCTTGGTTCGTGTGTTGTGGCAACACTGTAGAGTTGAGAAATCCACTTGGGAGCATGAATCGGTGATACAATTGAAGTATTCATCCTTATTTTCTGATCAAGATATGTTATGTAAATTCCGAGAATGAAATTATTATAACGAGGGGAAAATATAATACTCAGTATTTATTTTTTACTATTCATGTGTTATTTTGGGATGATAAAATATCTAAACTGAGATTGGGTTAATTTATTTTATTTTTCCTGAGCTGAGTTTGGCTCGAATTGATATTAGGTTAGATAACTAGGCCAAGGGCCTAGCGTTCTTTTTTCTTTTCTGACTTTCCTTCTTTTCTTTTTTCTTTTTTCTTTTTCTTTTCTTTCTCGTGGGGTGGCTTCCAAAATAAGAGAGAGAGAAAAGAGAAAGGAGAGAAAGTAGAGAGAGAAAGTGCATTTTGGAGAAAGAAAATAGCTAATCCTCGATATTTTTAATATTGTGATCATCAGGATGATATCGGATCATGGTAATTTCGCCCGAGGTGAGAGATATAGAGAAAATAAGTCTTGAAGCTTTGAGATTGTTTCATTTTTTCTTTATTTTTCTTCAAATTGGGACTTATATTTATGTTCTAGACGTTATTAGGGTAATTTTGATATATTATATATATAAAGAACAAGGACTACAGGCCACGTACTGTATGTAATATTCATCACCCCAAATGGATTTATCTTATCTGCAGCCAATCCGAGGTGGACGTTTCGACTATCCAAAGCAAAGTCTAGATTATGAAGATCAAAATCTTTCTAAGCGGAGGAGTCGGATGGATGGCTTATTTTTCTATTTTCATTATTATTCTTAGCATGCCGTCTCATTAAATTTGCTGTTTTGGAAGATATAAGCAACTTCATTAACCACGGCATAAGAAGGAAGTATCGAACTTGTTTTCCAGTGACTGGTTTTTGACATTTTCTCCAGCGGCCAGTTCTACTTTAGGTAACAACGTCTTGCTTCCATCTAGAACTACTGCATATAAGGCGTTTGTCAAGTCTTGCATACTCATCTCGAAACAACACACAACTCTGCAGGTATGCATCCCATGTCTCGTACGTGAAACCCAAATCTTCAGTCAACTTACAAGCGTGGTAATATGACTCGCAAACCTTTGCACAGGAGAACCTTTTTTAACAACTCTAGTAACATGTCGAATGAGCTATTGGTCCACCAATTCAAAACTTTCGAGTGCAACAACTCAACAATGAAAGGCAACTTACTATAATGCTGAGATCTGGGATACATTTCGGTGTTTGCATTATCGAGAATTCTGAAAAATCTCCCTATCGGTACTCTGTTCTATGGTGGGCAACCCAACCATGATGTCTTGCTTCATTTCAATTATCAGATCCCAAGCCATAATATGTTCGTCTAATTCAACTCTTCCCTCACACCGTCACTGCAAAACATAAGTCTCTCCATGCTTTATCCAATTCTTATATGTCTTTAAGAACCTGTGCCTCAACAAATGGTCCATTACAATAACCAGTGTGAAATGATATCAATTAATACACTTTCTGCACAGGCAGTTGATCGATAGTTGGTCCAACATATGGGTAAACACAATGAACTCTTCAATTCCTTTAACATATCATCTAGATAACCTATCCGGCAAGTCAATTTAGGTCTTGTCCATACCATCAATACCGATGTCTTCTAACGTACTAAACAGGTTGACGAAATGTTTAAACAACTTGGCAAGTTGAGAGTGAACAAACTACATAAATGTTTTTTTAAAAACACCTAGAAGCTTATCACTAAAGGGTGGTTAGTCCTATCCCATTCGAGAATGTACAATCTAACTCTTACTTAACACCTCTAATGCCACATTCTATTGTCGAACGAAATTTTGGCAGCATTTCCGTGTAGTTCTCCAAGTACACAACACAAATACAGTGGATTCTGCACTTATGAATATACTCGGAGAATGATGGGGGTAGCTACACAACACTCTGCACAACGTAGAACTAGCATGAGAAGCATTGAGTGCGATATGGATCATTACATTTCCAAACTATCCGAATTGGACAATTCAAAAATCGCTTACGTCGATTTAGGCATCCTTGTGAGAGGTACCATGAATTAGGTCTTAAAAGACCTAAGTCATCATATCAAGGGTGACCAAATCGACTCTGGTGATACGATTTTAAGTAGGCCTTAAGTTTATTTTTAAAAAATGACTGTATACACATACATGAAAGTAATACGAAGAAGTTGCAAGTTATACTCTCCTAATTGCTTGCGTTCTCATTCACCACTATTGGACGTCATTCATTTTATATGAACCCACTATTACTTTCGTGGAGTTCATAAGACAACTAAATTTAACCCTAAATTAATTTTAAAATAATTGGTAATAACCCTAATTGATTTTTATTCCTAATTAAATTCAACCATAATTTAGTTTTCAAATAATTAATTATATTTCTAAATATAAATTTAATCCTAAATATAAATATAAATTTAAACGTAAATCATGTCAAACTAACTTCATGTGCTTATAGAATTATTGTTTTATTATTATTATTATTATTATTATTATGTATTTTCATTATAAACTGCACAATCATGAGCTGAATGATTTTCAGATTAGCAACTATTTTTATGAGTTTATTTTGAGTTTTAAATTAATCTTTATATATGTTATTTTGTTGATCATTTTATTTAAATTTTGTCTAATTAATTTAATTTATAGGATTATTGTCTTATTTTTTACTATATTCACTATAAGAAATGCAAAAAAGCCCAACCACCTAAGGCAGTCGTCTAAAGTGACTTAGGCGGTCGTTAATGGTTTCACCGACCGCTTCACTTCCATTTCATAATTAAAACCATTTTGAACACTCCAAGCCTATTTGAATTTTATTCTAGTTAAAGTTAACCATGATTTAATTTTAACATCGTTAATCAAATTCAAGACCCACGCCAATCTAAGCCTGAAAAACTTTACAATTTAACCAATAATGAAGTTGAATCTAAATTCGTAATGCAATCCACTTCTACTAAATCTATTTCACAATTGAATTAAGTTCTAAAGAATTCTGATAAAAGATTTTGGGGATAATAAAGAGATTTTCATAGTTTGAACTTTGTAGAGATTTATTGGCATTTCTAAGGAGTTATTTATAAAGATTTTGTAACCAGATTCATAATTCAAGATTTGTGGACAACTTTCGGGCTTGTTCAAATTGTATAAAGATTTACGAATTTATAGAGATTTTACCATATTAACCACAACTGAATTTTATCCCTAAATTTATTAAAATAAATTTCACTTTGGATTAAATGTAACCCTTAAAGAATAGTAATCCTAATTGAATTTATCTTTGATGTCGGGAAACCCAAGTTTAATCTCATTAACATTAGATTTTAATGCATTTTAATTCTAATAAAGTATTTATGGGATTATTGTCTTATCTTTTATTATTTTGAATATAAATTTGCTAGGGAGCTTAATGATTTTAATATTATGCATGTATTATTTTAACACATTTACTTTTAGATTTATAGATTAATCTTCAAAATTTAAGCTTCAAGTGTACAAAAGATTAATTAATGCATAATTTTTAAGCATTTTAATATCAAATCAATTTTATATTTAAAATAAGATATTAACAAGTACTTTTAGCTTACTTCATACTTTATTTAAGTCGATCAAATCTAACCTAACTTTAGTTTATTTAAGTCAATCAAATCTAGTCCAATTTTAGTTTATTTCAATCAATTATAACTGTTGATAAATTATAGGACTATTGCGTCTATAAAAAAAAAAAGTCATTATATGCCATAAATAATTTTTCATAAATAAAATATTTTCAAAGAATCAATATTTTTAAATTAAAATTATTTTCTATTAAAAATCTAGTTAAAACTTTAGTACTCATTAAAAATACTTATTACTTGCTAAAAAATTTTTCTTTTAAAAAATAATTTAAGTGAACAACTAATTTAAGTACGATAAATAATTACCTTTAATAAATTATATTAACCCAATACATAAAAAAAAAACAAGTTTACCTGAATACATAATTTAATAACTAATGTTTGTTTATTAAAAATATTTTCCAAGTGAGAAAATAAATAAATTAAATTATCACCTAATATTTCGTTAGTATAGTAATTAATACGTATTAGCTTCGTAAATTAAATTAGGTCATCTTAATAGTAATTTATTATTTGTTAAAATATTATTTTTATAAAACAAATCAACTTAAATATTTTAATTTCATTATATGAAAGTATGTAGTCCTAATTTTGTAAAAGATATTATCAAAATTTCATTTTTAATTTATATTTTGTAGATAATATATAAAAACAATTATTTCCAACTAATTTTTTACAAGTTTTAAATTAAATATCACTTTTTTAATTTTAATATTGAACTCATTGAAAATTTTAATATACTTTAACCCAATAAAGTTGGAATTAATATTTCATAAATTATTAAAATCTAGGTTATGCAAGTTTTAATTTTTATATGTTATGCTAATTTGGGAAACAAAGCTATTGCCCAATTCTTCCACTTTTATTTTGTTTGTCAAAATTAGTTTTATTAATTCCAACATAACTTAAAATCCATAGAAATTGACCAACTTCACAAAATTTATCAATCCTTATATCAACAAACAACAACATTCCCAATTGCACAAGATTATAGTTTTAATTAAAAATATACAACATGTTCAAATTTCTAATTGGAAAACCCAAATGATCAAACTAACCCAAGTATCAAACATAATTTTTTTGTTTCAAACTTGCCAAACTAACAATTAACAAATAAAATTCAACAAACTTTGGAACATTTATCAAGTCAGCAATTACAATTACAACAACACACAAACTTAAACCCAGGCAAATTAATTAACAACATATTAAATAAAAAAAAATAGTGTAGCTATGCAACCCAAACACCAAAAACCAAAAATTGATAGAACCTGGAGTAGGAGAAAGTAAACCAAAAAGTTGATAGAATTTGCAAGTATATATGCCTGCAAATAGTGAGAAGAAAAATTATACATGAGCTGGGGGGAGAGAGAGAGCTGGAAAGAAAGTCAAGAGTTGTGGAGAGAGAGAAAGAGTTGAAGAGAGGACCGAGAGAGAGCGATAGGTATATACCTATTTGCCAGCGAGGAGGTGGCTAGAATAAACGGACGACGACATTCACAATGGCAATAGATGTTGAGCAGGAAGAAAGAGAGAGAGTGTAAGAGAGAAAGTAAGGGTGAGAGAGAGTGACAAAGCAGGAAGAAAATCAGTTTTGGGGGGAGATATAAAATGAGGATTAGACAATCGCCTAGAAGCAGTCGTTCGCATCTACAAAGCGGTCGGCTATGGTATTATTCTTGACCACCACCAAGTGGTCGAGCATTTGTTCGTCGCCTATCACATAATTCAGTAGTGATGCTATTGAAAATTTTTTTAAATATGTGTAACTTTTAGGGGGAGAGAAAGAGAATTAATTATGTCAATCAAAATAAAGAAAAAATTGTAATTATTGTGTGTGAAAATATGTATGTATATAATGAATTGTGTAAAATTTTTAGAAATGTGTAGATTTGTTTCACAAAGGAATAATTGTTTTTTTACCCACTGTACTTAGGGTGTGCTTGGAGTGATAAAAAGTGAGATAATTTGTGAGTTTATAATTTGTATAGTGAAATAAAAAATGAATAATTTTTAGAGATTTTTAAAAATTTTTAGCAATTTTTAACTAACCAAAAGCACCCTTAAAATAAAAATCACTCATGCTCTCTGAACTTTAAAAAGCTACATTTATGTTCTTTACACTTTCGGTTAAAAAGTGAATTTGTAAATGGCATTAAATTTTCAAATGAAAAAACAAAAATACTCATTAAAAACTAATTAGAATCAGGGACCTAAATGCAATAGTATAAATTTTTTAATAAAGCCAAAATATTTTATTTTTTAATTAATTTAATTTTTAAATAAAACTAAAATAGTAAGAAGGGTATTTTAGTAATTTTGCATTAAAAATTGAGAAGGGTAACTTGCCCCCCTTGCCTCCATGTGGCTCTGCCACTGCCTTCAAGATTTTTAATTTTTAATTTTTTAAGTAATTTTTAATAAACCAAACGCATCCTATGTATTTTTGACTGTATCTTGTTGATAATTTTGTGTAGCCAATTTGTTTCATTTAGTTTGTTTAGTGGTGCATTGCACAAGTTTATCATTTACCTGGGGCATCCAAGGATTATGAACCGAAAACAATAATTTTTTAACTCTTATGAACCGAATAAATTAATTTCATGGAAAATTTATTGAAAAGTTCTCAAATAATTGTCCCAAATACAACTCTTAAGTTGTATTTGTATTTATAAACTTTATTTGACACTAATTATTAATGTAGAATAGCAAAAATGTAGGTTGGTTTGGATTTAAACTTGAAATTGAAAAAGCAAGAATGAGGTATAATAATAATTTGGATACATTTTAAAATAATCATGTAGAAGTAGTTCTTTTCTTAATATTGACAATTCAATTTATGCAAAAATCATAATAAAACATTTCTCAAGTTATTACGGTGGTCATATTTAAAATTTAATCCAAAAATATTTATTTAAAACAAAATATATCTAAATGAGCGAATAGTGTCTATTTATTGCATATTTGTCAAAAAAAAAAGAAAGAAAGAAAATGAAATATAAAATTATTATTCTGTTTAGGATCATAGTAGATCAGGGTAGAAAGTAAAAACAAAAACAAAAAAACAAAAGGCTATACAATTTGATATACAAAAAAAATTATATAACTTATTGAGGAATATCTTTTACATATATAGTTTCTAATTAAACTTAAATAGGAATATGTCTTGAAATCTAATCTATACTATAATACTAAAATAATGTGATTTCTCTCTCCTCTCTTCCTTCGTTCTAATCCTATGTGGCGTGTTTCAATACTTTCCATTTTTTAAGTATTCTCTTCCCATTTATTTGAAGAATTAACTTCTTTTGGTTCCACATTAGTAGATAAATACAATTTTACTTGTTTTTTTGTGTATAAAGTCACTAGAATTGGCGCAAATGACCTTAATTAATTAATGTGAAAACTTAAAAATCCATGAAATAGGGCTATTTACTTATTGGTCCATTATAGTTGAACCTATTTGCTTATTACTTTGTTATAATTATAAAATTTGTATCTAAATATTAACTTAGAAAAGGGATTTGAAATTATTGAATATTACTTAAATTTAAAAAAATTGATATATTTTAAATTTAAAAACGCAAAAAATGCCTAAATGTTAATATTAATAAAAATACCTAAATATTAATAATTAAGTTTAAAAGTAATAGTTTTTATAAAAATTTAAATTTGTCATGTTGATAATTAGGTTGATAAATTATTTTAGTAACATTTTTAATTCAAGTGAATAATTAAAAAAATAGAATTGTTTATTAGAAATTTGACAAACATTTTAAAATAAAAAAAGATTAACTAGATCAAGTAGGTTTGGAATTTAATATATATTCTAGAGCCAAATTAGATTTTTAGAATTAAGTCAATTTGAGATTTGATAAAATATAAATTTTTAATATTCATATAAAGATGTAATTTTAATCAACTCTATCTACTTATTAAAATTGACATAAATAAAAAATATAAATATAAAAAAATAATTTAATAATTATCGTTTAAAATTGTATAATTTTATTAAAATAATTATAATATATTTAAAAGTTTATTTCTGCCAATAAAAAATTATTATATAATTCCGTGCACCACGCGGGTGAACGCTAGTTATAATACTAAAATAATGTAATTTCTCTCTCCTCTTCTCCTTTACTCTCATCTTACGTGGTATGCTCTTTGCTTTCTATTCCACTTATCTTTTTTTTCTTTTTATAGATGTTTGAATTATTTTTAAAATTTAGTTATTCTTTCTTCTTTTATTCTCTTTTGTCATCTACAAAACTTTTGTCTCACATTAGTAAAACACTACAATTCCATCTTTTATTTTTCCTATAAAACACTAAAATTGTGTCATATTATTTTAATAAATTTTAAAGATCTCATGAGTTCCGAAAAAAATGTACTTTTTAAGTTTTGAAAAGTGACCTACTTCACGAGTGCCATATTCGAAAGGGGACCAACTTGCTTGAGTTTCAAAAAAGGACCCACTGAATTATAAATTTCATTTGAGGGAACTCACAATTTTCAAAAAAGAACTTAGTTACTTATAAATTCGATATAATTGTAAAATTGTTAGTAATTAACTCAAAAACACAAATAAAAAATAAAATTTAATTAAAGAGCACAAAAATAAGTTTAAATAATAATTATGTTATTTTTCCCATAACAGCTTTTAGTTTTTTTAAAATTTAAAATTACCGAATTTTAATTATACCTAGTAGTTATTTTCTAAATAATTTTAAATTTAAATTGGTCAAATTGACTTTATTCGTTTTATTTTATAAACCATATGTGATTAGTAATAATATTTTTCATTTGAGTTATTTTTATAAAACTAATTAAAATTTTATTATCAAATCTTATGTGCACTCTAATATTAATCATTCTATTTTTTTTAATAAAAATTCTTAAATAAAATTAGTCTTGGGAATGATTTTTTTCTAAATTCTAATTTTAAATTTAAATTGGTACCATATTTTTTAAATTAATAATAATATTTTTAATTGAAGTAATTTTTATGAAATCAATAAGAAAATATTACTAAATCCTGTATGACGTTTTTAATATTGGTTAACTATCATCGTAAAATTTAAATATTTAAATAATTAATTAGGCTTGAAAGAAAATTAATTAAATTTAAAAAAATCTAACTCTTCTAATAATAACAACTCTTACTATTTTTTAAATTTAAAATACAAAAAAAAATGCTTGCTATTAATAAGATATGAAAGTGCTTAAATATTAATTAGTTTCAAAAAGTAATTCACTTGCTTATAAATTTAATATAATTGTAAAATTTATATATTTCAAATATGTTAGTAATTAATTTAAAAACATAAGTAAAAAATAAAATTAAATTAAAGAGCATAACAATAAGTTTAAATAATAATTAGGTTATTTCTTCTATAACAACTCTTAATATTTTTAAAATTTAAAATTACTAAATATTAATTAGGTTCAAGAGTAGTTATATTCTTAAATAATTTTGAATTTAAATTGGTCGCATTGACTTTATTTGTTTTATTCTATAATGCACATATGATCAGTAATAATATTTTTTTATTTGAATTATTTTTATAAAACTAATTAAAAATTTATTTTCAAATCCTATGTGCACTTTATGTATTCATCATTCTATTTTTTATTTTTATAAAACTAATTAAAAATTTATTTTCAAATCCTATGTGCACTTTATATATTCATCATTCTATTTTTTATTTTTATAAATCTTTGAATAAAATTAGTTTTGGGATTAATTTTTTTCTAAATTCTAAATTAAAATTTAAATTAGTATAATATTTTTTAAAATTAATAATAAAAATTTTAATTTAAGCCATTATCGAAAAATTATTATTAAATCTTGTGTAGCATTCTCAATATTAGTTAACTATTGTCACAAAATTAATTAGGTTTGAAAGAAAAATTAATTAAATTTAAAAAAAAATCTAACTCTTTTGATAATAATAACTTTTAATATATTTTAAATTTAAAATACATAGAAAAAGTGCTTACTATTAATTTAGTGTGGGAGTGCATAAATATTAATTACGCTAGATAATAATTTTTTAAGTTCAATTTTAAAATTAAATTAGTCATATTGACCATCAGTTAAACATCTAATTAATAATACACTGTATTTGAATTATTTTTATAAATTACAAAATAAAATTAAAAAATACAATTTTTAGTTTAAATTATTTTTATAAAACAGTTAAAAATTAATTAATAAAATTAAAATTAATAATATTTTTAACTTAAGTTAATTTTGTAAAATAAGTAAAGAATTAAAAAATAAAATATATATTAAAATTAATAAACAATTTGAAATAAAAAAGAGATCATGTTGATTAGGTAAGGTTTTGATATGATATATAATTTAGAATAGATTTTAATTTTTATGATTTGGGTAAATTAAAATTTGGTAAAATATAAAATTTTGGTATATAGATAAATATTTAATTATGATCAAATCTATTGATTCACTAATATTAATATAAGTAAAAATATAAAACAATATGTCAATAATTATTTTTATGAAATTATACAATTTTATTAAAATATTTTATATTATATTTTTAATTGAATGAAGTGTTGGGAATATTAAATTCTTTTAATAAAAATATAACTTATTTTATATATTTGAAATTCTTTTAAATTAATGAAGGATAATATTTATATGCCATCTTTTGCCATCTTCTTTTTATTTATATTGATTTACTTAATTTGATCCTTAATTCAGTGCCAAACAAAGATAAAATTATTATTATTTTTTCTAAAAAATTAAAATAAATATTTATTTTGATCGCTCCTGGCACTATCCGGTCGTGCAATGGGCTTTGTTTAGATTCCTGTAATCGCACACGGAAGACGGAACACCGCCATCTGTTCGGCGTACCTTGGGCGGGTAATTACTAAACCAATTTTATTTATTTATTTTTTAATTCACAAAATTTAAAACCCCCTTTTGTCACTCGCGTTGAGTTGATATTCATAGCGAGCACCGGCTGCTTCGACAAATTTTCTGGGTAAGTTTTCCCTGGAATCAATCAATAAGTCAGTTGTCAATTTCAGTTGGTAATTGCTAATCTAACTTTCCTAGCTCGCAATGTCGTAAATTGTCTTCGAATTGCTAATCGATCGGTTCTTCTCTTTTCCTTCATTTGACTTATGATTTTCTGAAAGAAAAATAACTGATTTTCAGCGGTGTTTTCAGTGTTAACAAACAACGATATGAGCGGTACTCCTAGTAAAAGGTTGCACGAGGAGGTGGCCGGCGGCGGCGGTACCGGTACTGGTGCCGGAGCTGGTGTTGGTGAGAACTCAGGTTCTTCGAAATACCTGCACGAGGATTCTGGTGCTGCGAACCCTAGTGTTGGGCCCAAGGTGGCACCACCGCCTGCGTCGTCGGCAGCAGCGAATGAGTACCACCATCACGCTCAACCCTTCGATCATATGGGGCAGCAAGATAGTCGGATGCCTTCGAAAATTGCCCGGACTGAGCCTACTACTGATAGGCGGTCTCCATTGCTTCCTATGTATCACCATCGGCTCTCGTCGGCTTCCAACGATTTGCATTCTGACCACCTCGTGGCTGTAGAAAACAGGCCGGAATCGAGGAATTCCAAGGATAACGTTAGGGATTCCAAAGTTGAGAACCGTGAAATTGGGGAGTTGCTGCTTCAGAGTGGAAAAGAGAGCAGAGGCGATGATAATAAAGAAGCCAAATTTGATAGGGATAGGGACAGGGATGCATATCATCCTGATTACAAGGGTGAAAATTCGAAGGTGGAAAAAGAAGGATACGGGGTGGGCAATAGTCACTTGAATTGGAAAGAATCAAAAGAACACCACAGGGGAAAGAGGTATCCTGATACCCCTGGTGGAAATGCAGATTCATGGCATGCTTCTCGTTCAAATTTGCATGGCCGACATGAGAGGGAGGTTGCAAAGGAAGGATCAGTTACTGAAGAGATCGATTATGTTGAGCCGCATGAGGCTGTTGGGGAGAATAAAGTTGATTTGAAAGGTGAAGATAGATTTAAAGATAAGGATAGGAAAAGGAAAGAGTCAAAGCATAGGGACTGGGGGGAAAGGGACAAAGACAGGAGCGAAAGACGGAACAACAACTTGCAACTAGGAAATAGCAGTGGTGAGGGCAAAGAGCCAGTGAAGGAAGAAAGGGAAGCTGAGAGGTGGGATCGGGAGAGAGAGGATCTTTCCAAAGATAAGGAAAAATTGAAGGAGAGGGACAAGGATCATGTTAAGAAGGAAGCGTGGAAGGGAGCTGAGAAAGATGGTTTGCATAATGAGAAGGAACCAATGATGGATATATCTGGCAGGACATCTGAGCAGGAGAATTCAACTCTAGAGCAGAGGAAACAGAAGGACCATGATGGTTGGAAAAATGTTGATAGGGAAGCTAAAGAGAGGAGAAAAGAAAGAGAGGGTGATGTAGAAGGAGAGAGACCTGAAAAGCGCAGTAGGTGTTATGACAAAGAATCAGATGATGGGTGTGCAGATGCTGAAGGGGTTGTGGAGAAGGAAAGGGAAGTTTTCAATTGTGGAGTTCAGCAGCGTAAGCGGATGCTTCGACCACGGGGCAGTCCACAAGTAAACCGTGAGCCTCGTTTTAGGTCTCGAACACAGGACAACGAAGGGTATGCTTTCAATATTTTTTTCCTTGCTGGTTTAATATGAAGTATGGCTACTGTTAATTACCAATTAAGCCCACTTAATTTATAAATCAATTTAATATATATAAAAAAAATCAAAATTTCAGTACTTAACTTTTGTTTTACTGAATTTGTTTTATTTCTTTGTACATGCAGCAATCAATACAGTTGTAGGAATATACATATGTATATATTTCTTATTCTAATTTGTAAGATACCTTAAGCAAAGAGAGAAAAAGAAATCAAACTACGAGTTTTGGCTTGGTCTTTGTAAACATTGAATGCAAGGTTTTGTTCTACAACATTGTAGCTGCTGTCAGGAGAGGCCACTCTTTTGAATTGGGAAATATTTTATTCACTATTTTAGAAACCAAAACCAAACCAAACCAAATTAGAATAATTTATGCTTCGCTTTGATTTGGTGCCTTTATGATTACTTGTTGCCTTCTTAACTTTAAGCATTTTTTTTTTTTGTTTGAGTATGTATCCCTATTTAGATTCGTTACTGATTTAGAATACTCATTGGAGCAATTTGGAGCACCTTCTTCCTGGGAATCCAATGAGCTATAAGACTATGGCACAAAGACCATGAGTATCCAATTACGTAGCTTTGTGGATCTTTAACATTAAGTGGCACTTTAGGTAAAAATTCCTTAGAGTGCATCGCATCTACTTGGAGCCGTTGTTGTGGATTTAAACTTGCTGAAGTCAGAGTTCTCATGGAAACAAAACTTGTTTTTGGATAGGATCCTATCATTCTTGTTCTTACCTCCTTTCTTTCTCTTGCTTTGTGCATCTCAAAGTTTTTTTCCCATCCGTTTTGCAATGTCTGCTAAAAATGCAATAAAACAACAATGGTTTCAATTTCTCAATTGAAACCATTCTTTTTTTTTTTGATTGGTAAGTTGAGGAGGGGGGAGAGCACCCCAGGTGTTGAACCCGGGTGGATGAGGAGGCTTTTTGAGACCTTTACCACTCGGCCAAGAGCCTTCCTCCCTCAATTGAAACCATTCTTGAATTTGGAAGTGAAATAGTTTCAATTACTGATTTGGAAAATACTAATATTTTGGATTCCATTATGATATTTGAGCCTGGAAAGTGATCATGTTTTTCTTCTCTTGGATATCATTCTTAATCTTTAGTTCTTTATTTGCTAAGAATGTATCTCAATTGATAGGAAAGAACTGTTACATCTTTTTTCAGATAAACCTCCTATGACCGTGCTATAAATGCGGAAAAAAGTAATAAAGCTTATGAGGAATTCTGATGAATCAAGCACTATTGTTTATTTATTTTACAATTACCCTATGATTTATCTCATTATTGATGAGACTCTGCAAGTAAATGAGGGGAATTTAAGAAGCATTTGGGTGTTAACTTTTACAAATAAATTCAGTTATAATAACTGAATAGCATATGCTAGAGTTTCTAGTGTTGTTGACATTATATGGATGACAAAAGTGAATGTTCTCCCTGCTCCCTTCTTCCCTTCTTAAGGAAAAAGCCCAATCTTTAGGTAGGCAACAAATTTTGGCTTAATTTGCTGATTTGTTCCTCAAAATGCGCATTTGGCAATAAATATTAAAGAGTTGGTTTAATCAATTGAAGGCTCCAACTATGGGACTCGTAGGTGATTGGAAAAAAAACTTTGAGCAAGGCCAAAAATGTAAGAAAGACAACTTTTAGGCTGATTTTTGCAATTTCAAGCATCCTAGGGTTTGAAATCCATAAGCTATCAGTCTCAAAACTGAGTCTGAAATGCAAAATAGGAATACAAGAAATTGACTAATCTGAATATTTTATCTAGAATACCTCCTTAAAGAAAGTGCATCTCTAAATTGATTAAGCAATTATTTTATGGCAAAGTACTTGGGAATATGCAAAGTAACACAAAATGAAATGGCAACAAATGGCTTGTGCATGGCGACTCAATAACATCCTATTTCAAGTGGCTTTTGCACAACCTTATGGACAAGCTTAGTGCTCCAATTCCCTAGACTAAGATGGCAAGTGTTGGTCGAATTCTTTAATCTATAAATTGGGAGTTAACCGGTAGGCAATTTATAAATTTGCTTATACTTATTTGTCCTTATATCCAAGTCATTAATTCAGTGTGGCCTTCAAGTTAGAAAATGTGTCTTGTAATGATGCATTACAAACAATAAAATCACACCCAAGCTGTTGAATGTTTAAGATGTGCCTGCAAACTCCATATTTTCATTGACTTATTTAAAATGCAAGGATGCAAAACCCAAATGGGGGAGCTCATATAAATCGAGAGTGTCACTGTGGGCAAGATTGCTTCAACTAGTGCCATATCTTCTACTAACTATACCAGTTGCCTTCGTATGCTTTAGTTTTGGTTTTCATATTTGAGGTTAGCTTAAAATTGTATGTTCACTAATTTTTTCTTCCCAGTTTCAAATAGTAAAAAGGTAAGATAAATACTGAATGTACCTAGATGCTTTCAATATCTCATATTCCTAAAGTTGGCATTTTTCGTAACCTACTCTTGTTCCGCTTCCTCCCTCTTCTACTTCCATTTCTTCTCTTAATGACAAGAGTAAGAGGCTTACATGGAGCATTGTGGATGATAAGTGTCTCCTAAATGACAAATGGCAACATTAGCTTTTGTGATGCTGCTCTTTTTTTTGGGGGGGGGGGGGGGGTGGGCGGCTTATGCATATGTTTCCTCTTTGTCCCCCTTAATGTGAGAGTTTCTTAGGACAAATGACAGGTGACTCATATGGAGCTGTGTGAGTGATAGGTAGCTTACTCTTTGCACCTGAATGACAAACATGTGACACATTACTTATAAGCAATAGCTTCAGTGATGAGTGGTTTATAAGCACGCCACTCCTGAGTAGGTACCTTATTATTAAGGAATTTTGCAAAAAGAAATACAATGAATAATAGAATTCCTAAAGTGCATTATCGCCAAAAATAAAACCAGTACCTATTTAAACTTTGTAAAGGTTGATTGCATGCTTTTCATCCTAAAATCTTGTTGTTATACCTTGATTGCATATCTTGAACTAGGATTGGATTGTAGAATCTCACTATTGTTTATGCTCTAACCATTGGGCTGGTATGACAGCACTGTTAAGTGAAGCTACACACGCACTTATATTTTTGATAATTGCACACGCATATAGATTTCAACATGAATTTTAGAATTGTCAGGCTCTCTAATTGTTATTGCTCTAATTCTGTGCTTAGGTTGCTTAATGGCTTGTTACTGTAGCATGAAAGAAAGGTTTCGCTTAGGTTATGCTATTCTAATATTGTGAAATGGAAAAAGACAAATACAAGAGCAGTGTCTTATGACAGGGAGACTTTAGATTGAGTTCATTTCCATTTAAAAGCATTTTATGTAGGACGATGCTTAAACAAATTTGGAGTACTGATTTTAAGCCTAAATGAGGTTTTAGTGAAGTTTAAGACGACTTCCGTATAAAATAAAATAAAAAAGATAAGTTTAATACTATTTATGATCTCAGTTTTCAATGTTTTGAAAGTAAAACAAATTTTTAAGACTGGTAATTTAGTATTAACAACATCACCCTTGTTCCACCATTAGTGTTGTAAATTAGTAATTTTCACTTCAATTTTTCTTTCCTTGCATTTTCTAAACCGCAAGCCTACTCCACTCATTCTAATACACAGGCCTACATGGTAAACTAGTAATATTCACATTATTTATTGATTTCTATTTCCTTGTACAGGATGATGTCTTTTCTCTAGAAGTAACATCCTAAACATTCATTAACAGTTTTAAGTTCTTACACCAATTTGTCCTTGACAAAGATCAAGCTGATTTGAAATCTTTAGCACAATGATAAATTTGTGTCTAGAGAGAAATATTGATTCTCAAACTTAATAATAATTGTCTTGCATTTCTTGTGCATGAGAAGCTGAGGAGGGGTGCTACTTTTATTTGACATGGACACTCGTTAACACTTATCAATGTGTGTCGGTCACTTGTTCAAATTTGTCATGTTATTTTTTTATTTTTATTATTTTTGTGAAGGGGACTCCCTGTATATACTTGAGGGATGTGCTTTTTTGGATAAATAAAATTATTAAAAAGCATCAGAGGGAGGCCTCTTGATTACAAAGAATAACACCCTTCTCAACTAAACTTCCAAATGCTCCAAAAAATATGACAAAGCTCATATCCTTATATTCCATCATATAAACAACTTTTTCTAAAAAATGTTTTTCAATCTATACAATGGAAATTCAGTGTTTTGAAAATTTTTTCTGTTTCCTCACCCTTCATTTTAACCACAAAAGATGGAAAGTTATATAAGATGGTAAACTTTTTGTTTGTTTTTTGCCCCATGTGCATTTGACGCGAGCACCCCTACCAACGCCTGAAGGCAAAACTTAGCCTCCTTAGCAAATACTCAATCCATCCCAAATTATGATAAAATCAACTCCCAAAGCTCCTTCATGTAGGCACAATGCACAAAAAGGAGTTCAATAGATTCGCCTTTTCATTTTATTTTATTTTATTTTTGATTAGTAAAAAAAGAATTATACTAAAAAGGGATTAAGGAAATGTTGACCGAGATAAAAAAACCCTAACAAATCTATACAATCTTATTCTCTGCGAAGGACAAAAGGGTATATAAATCTAGTTTTGTATCCATCTTTAGCCAATTGAAAAAAGTTGACAAAAGAATACTTTTCAATTTGTATAAAGACAATTATACTCTTTTGAAGGTTCTTCTATTGCATTATTTTCAAATAATCCAAGATAGAAAAAATGTCTCCACAACTTCCTTCTATTAAGGTCCATCTTATGATCCCACTGTTAATCAAACATGCCCTTGACCCACTCGGGAAAAACCCACTGCATTCCAAAACTAGACGGGCAAATTCCACAATTCTTGCTCCCAAGAGCAATGAGTAAAAATGTGATCAATAGATTCCCCATCTGCTTTACGAAGATAACATCAAATCCAACAAAATTTTCCCTCTTCTTTGAAGATTATCAATTGTGAGTATTCTCCCCCAAATCACACACCAAATAAAAAAAAAAAAATGCCAACTTGGGTGATTCTCTTGATCTCCAAATTCTCTTCCAGGGGAAACCGACCCTATCACTTCCAATCAAGAATTTATAGTAAGTTTTAACTTCAAAATTCCTTAACTTCGTGAGCCCCCATTAAATTGTATCCTCAACCTCCCCTAATCTCGTGGTATATAACATATCGCTTCTTCCTGATCAAATATGTTCCTACTCAAATTCTCATTCCAAACTGCCCAATGTCCAAGAATAGATAAATAGTTCACCACAAAGGCTTATTTGTCATTTGCCAGCTCTTATACATCAGCAAAAGGCTCATTAGTTTATTTTCAAAATGCTAGGTACAACTTCATAATTTTATCCAATCACCTCTTCCAACTCGTCGAGATAGGTGTTCTTTGAATCCATTCCAATACCTTAGATCGCTATCCACAAACTAGACTTAGAAGGTTGAGTTTGTTGAGAGGCATCCATTCACCCACTACCCCATATATATGCCTAATCTGCTTCGACCATAACCTCTCCCGTTCATTCTCAAACCTCCACAACCACTTCCTTAACAAAGCTTTATTAAAGGGCTTCAATCTTCTGATGCCAATCCCGCCTTCCTGAATAGGTAAGCAGACAACCTTCCATTCAACAAGATGATATTTATTGGCTCCAACCTTTGGCCCGCCTGCCCAAGTAAAAATTCTCTTTGGAGTTTTTCAAGTCTTTTAACCGCCACCATTTGGACAATAAAAAGGGACATAAAGTAAGTCGGCAAGGTAGATAATGTGCTATTGATAAGAGTAACCGTTGCCCCTTTCAGGAGATACTTTTGTTTCCAAATCAGGAGTTTGTTTTGAAATCTCTTTGTTACGCACTCCCGACATGATTAGTCTTATGAGCAGCCCCTAAAGGGAGATTGTCCTTCTCTTTTGCAAAGTTGATATGAATTCACCAAAAAATTTCTCTTCTCAGTAAGATTGTCCACAGTTAATGTCTTGTTGTATAACATGCACCAAGCAAAAATTCTACCTTTGAAGGTGCATTGCACTTCCGAAATGTTCTTCCAGGAAAATTCACACTTCTTCTACCAATCAAAGCCCCGTAAAAGGACATAACCCTGAATCCCCTATATTAAGTTATTTTCCAAACTAAAGTATCATTTCATTCCCCTACTTTCTTAGAGTACAAACTACTCAGAATATTATCAAACTATCATCTTCCCAATCATTAATACTTTTGTGAAGGTTAAAAAAGTACTCCAATATACTATCTTGCAATTGAAAATTATCTGCCAATGGAATGTCCCTATCAACACTCATATTATAAATCTCAAGATCTGTATACATCAAATTTTTTTCTTAACCCATGGATCCTTCCAAATCTAATCCCAAGCTCAATTCCTTACTTCAAATTTAATATATTTCATTAATTCGTGCAATCTACTCTAGATTCCACGACCTCATACCGTAAGAGCTTTTCACCTCTAGAATTAACCATTCCCCCGCAATAACCATATTTAGCCACTTTTACTTTCCTCCATACTTTATTTCTTTCACAAGCAAATCTAGATAGCCATTTATGCAAACCAAGCTTTTATTGTAAACATTCAAGCTATGAAAATCAATTCCTCCTCCTCAACTAGCAAACAAATTGGATAATTTGTTAGGTTCTTGCGAGTTCAGAATGAAGTTAGAATTCAATAATTAAATGAAATAATTTGGATTGTCATTGAATCTTTCTAGTTTTTTAAGGTATTGCAGAACATAAAATTTCCAAATTGTTTATCAATATAACTTTCTCACATTTATTTTTTTATAATATAATGTATAATGGGGTGTCTCATGCGCTAGGTTGCTATTTTATTTTTATGTATAATGGAAAATGATTCCTTACTATGTTAATATAAATAATATACTTGTAACATGAAAAATGAATAGATGGATATTATTTTCATATGTGCTTGTAGATGATCTATTACTTGATCTATGCGACATATGCCATGTATAATTGCCACTTGAAGATGTAATTGAAATGCCATCCTAAGGATGAATGTTTGGGCTTAATATGCTGATGAGCTCGTGTTTGCGGCGTGGAATAGCTTATGCATGGTCATTAACACGTGTTCGATTCCACCAAACAACAATGCAATTAGATGAATGAATTTAAAAGTTGTAATTTTAGGGTTACTCGTTTTTCTTTGTTGTTGCGCAAGCAAAGTGTCAAAGGTTACAAGTGATTCCATTTGTCTATGTTGTAAAGCAATGCTAGGAATCCCAAAATTGTTTGTTGTGCACCTTGAGATTTTAGGGTCCTTGTTGCTCAATGGTTAAAGGTAGAGGTTTCAGGGTGGTTGTATAATCTATTTTTGTTATGCACTTCGGGATTTGAGGGTTATTGTGGCTTAATAGCTAAAACTAGAGCTTTTTGAGTGGTGCTATAACCTATTTGGGTATTAGTTTTGCTTTAGGCCAATTTGATTAAGTGTATCTTACTAAGAGAGAAAGGTCAGTGTTTGGAGGTTTGTCTTCGTTGTTGATAGACCTAATCCCATTAAATATCAATTTCATGCCTCCAAATAGATTGGTTGAAATTGGTTATGGGGTGCAAATTTTGTTCTTCTTCCATTGTCTTATTTGGCTTCTTTTAAGGCAATTAAGGCAAAGAAGGTTTGGGAATGGTTTCATTAAAAAAGAAGTACAAAGAAGACTTTTCGGTGGTCGGAAATTTATCTATCAAAAGTGGCTCGAGTTGCTCTTACAAGGATTCAATTAAATAGATTGGGGCAAAATTGGTTACGAGGTGCAAACTTGTTCTCTTTCCATTGTCATATGTGGGACTTCCTTTGGGTGCTTCTTATAAGGCAAAGAAGGTTTGGAAATGGTGTCCTTGAAAAAAGTTACAGAGAAGACTTTTTGGGTGGTAGGAAATTTATCTATTGAAAGTGGCTTGAGTTGCTCTTATAAGGAGTGAATCATCGAGATTGGGCACTTATTTTGTGTCTTTATACACTGTGCTTGTGTCATTGATAAAAAGAATTGAGAACTAAAAGGAGGCTTTTATGGGGTGGAGTCGGGGATGATTTCAAATCCAATCTTGTGGATTGGAATTCATTTTGCTTAGTTATTAGGGAGGTGGGGTTTGTATTTGGAGTCTAAAAGTGTTTAATGAGGCACTCTTAGGTAAGTGGCTATGGAGATATGCATGTGAAAGAGGTAAGTTTTGGAGGAAGGCTGTGTGTCGTCTAAATTTGGGAATTCATGGGGTGAGTGGTCTACTTATACTAGGAGTGGATCTCATGCAACAAGCCTATGGAGGGACACTCAAAGTATGGGATGAGTCCCCCCCCCCCCCCCAACTTTACAAGTTGGGAGAGGGAATCAAATCAAAATTTGGTCTCATTCGTGGTTGGTGGTATAAAATTGCAAGATATCTTTCTAATTATTTTTTGAATTAGTAGTGGATAAGGAGGCACTGATTGTGATTATTTTGAATATTTTCTCACTTGGTGGTGAGAATGTAGTGTGGAGCATCATTTTACATAGAAATCTTTATTATTGGGAATTGAAAAGTTTTAATCGCATTCTTGCAATGTTGTGGGGATCCAAGCTAGGAGAAGGAGACGGTGAAATTGGCTGGAAAGGTCCAAATCGGTGATCTTCACTGTGAAATCTTATTATGAAGTTTGGGTTGGTAATAAAGAAGATTTTCCATGGGAAAAGATTTGGAGGTTTGCTGCCACCCAAAAGTTTTTTTTTTGTATGGTATCTTAGTGGCAAAATTCTCACCATCTACGAGCTTAGGCTGAGAAGAATGATAATTGTTAACTAGTGTTGTTTATGTAAAAAGGATGCAGAGTCCATCAAGAATCTTTGTGTTCATTGCTTCGTGGTTCAAGGAGTTGTGGAATTTGACCGTTCGCGTTTTGGATTGTGTTGGGTTTTTAAAAAGAAAGCAAACCATGCTTTTGAGTCTTGATGTGGTCATACTGTTGTTAAAAGGAAGAGGAAAGCATGGAGAATGCTTCTTTTTGTTTAGCTTGGTTTATTTGGGGGAGAAAAAAATTGGACAACTTTTTGAGCGCCTAAGCTTCCTTTACATACGGTGAAATGAATTCTTTTGTCTTTTCTATATAGGTGGATTTCGGGTGGTCTAGAACCAGATTTACATAGTTTTTGCCCTCTGTTGAGGATATGGTATTCTAGGGTGGTTTTTATTTTGTTAGAGGGTGTTTGGCAACCCAATAATTAGTAAAAAAATATCAAAAATTGATTTTTGTGTATTTGGCAAAACCATAAAATTTTTCACTTTTTTGATTTGCTACAGTAAAAAGTACTACTCCATCATTACAACGTTTTTGATTTGCTACAGTAAAAAACATACCAAACACCCAAAAGTTACAACTTTTTTGGTTTGCTACAGTAAAAAATTTACCAAACACCCAATAGTTACTAAAAAATACTAAAAATTCCACTTGGTTCAACCAAACACACAAAAAAATGCAAAAAAAAAAAAAAAAAAAAAAAAAAACCAAAAAACTATCAAAACTTAAGTTTTTTTTTTAACTTCCAAACACCCTCTTATTGGGTGGTATCCTCTTGAAGTTATTTTCAGTATTATTATTATTATTATATTTATTAAAAAAAAATAGATTGGGCAGACAAGTAGAAATATAACCTATTCCAAATAACAAATCATTTATTGACCATTGTATTTATTGACCATTGTTGTTACTATTACTGCTCAAATTGTCTCTCTCTCTCTCTCTTTACCTAGTTGTGTCTTTTTGCTTCTTCGTAATAAATCTAACATCATTGTGCTTTTGATGGAATATTAGCTTCTTATTGATTTATTACTTCTCCATACTACATAAAAAAAATATATAATTATTGACTTGTATTTGCCGTGTTGGGCCTGATTATTTTCAACATTTTTTATGTTGGCATGGCCTTTCCATATTTGTATTTGGTGCTGTTTCAAGGAGAAGAGTATGCAGTACTATAAAATCTGTTTAATTTCAGATATCTTGTGGTGAAAACAATCAGAGAAGTTTTTATTGCTCATTTTGCTAGCCCAAAATAATGGTACTTCTATTTAGCATAAATCTTTTAAGGTATGAAATAATTGTAAAATTAAAAATTGCAAATTTCACCAGAGCCATCCCCTCTTTTTTTAAATTTAAATCCCTGTAAGTTTAGTCATCTAATGGACATTAATGGTGGCTTGATTTTACTATCTTACTCCATGGTTAAATAGAGTAGATTATGGTAGGTCCTCTTTAAGTTTTCTGTCAAATACAGCTGACTCCACTTAGAAAAAACCTTAAGGATTATTAGTGTAATTTCTCCTAGTTAGTTATGATGGTTTATTTTACAAAATCGTTAATTATAAATAGATGCTTATGGATTTTATCCAATAAAAGAGAGTGAGATCTAGTATTCTATAAAAACATTTCACTTCCAACTCTAGTCCAGTGGTAAAAAAATTTATGGGGTTTCCTAAAAGGTTAAAAAAGCCTTAAACTATATATTTATTGACAAACAGGAATTTCCTTTCGAGGTAATTTTGGCTTTTGTCAAGACAACATACAAATCAAATACAATGCTTGTACATTTCTTTAATAAAAGCTAAAACTGTCTTGTGGTAGCACGGTACTGATTATATTTGAAAAAGAGTAGTGTGTGTTGATTCACATCTATTATGTTTCCTAAAGGTAGTCAATTAAATTGATTCATTTATTATTAACACTTTTCATTTTTGTATCCTAGAGGTTGTTGATCAAAATGATTCCCTTATTGATTTACGTCTATCATGTTTCCTAATGGTAGTCAATTTGATTGATTCATTTATTATTAACACTTTTCATTTTTGCATCCTAAAGGTAGTTGATTAAATTGATTCATTTGTTATTAACACACTTCGTTTCTGTTTCCTTTAGTTAATTAAATTGATTCATTTATTGTTAACAGATTTCTTTTTTGTTTATGTACACAGATATGAATAAATTATGAGTAAATATAAATTTATTTTTATACCTAGCACAATTAAACTCAATTTATGCTTAAATTGTTATGTTTCATTTCAAGTACATGGACATTATCATCTTTACTTGATAGGGCAGTTTTATTTAGGCAATAATTTTTATGTAGTGACTGCGATTTTGCCCGTTTAGAATATACCAAAATGCCGATATTGCAATTTTGCCATTTTGGAAGATCGATTATTTAGGGGCCGTTTGGTAACGCTGTCGTTTTTCTATTTTCGTTTATATATTTATGTTTTCTGTTTTTTGTTTTCTGTTGTTGTTTTCTTTTTCTGAAATGAAAACTAAAACTGCGTTTGGAAATGTAATTTTGTTTACATTTTCTGTTTAAGTTTTCATTTTTTTTGGAAACAAAAAAACGTAGACAGATTTAACAAACATATTTCTGTTGTCAGTTTACAAAATTTTGAAGACATAAACAGAAAAACAAAAAGCAAAAACGTTACCAAACGGGGCCTTACCAATCAGTTTTGGTGTTGGGGGTAGCAAGATTTGTTGGATTGTTAGAATGGGCCAGATTATATATTTGCTTTAAAGGGCCAAATTAGATTGACCTTGATCTAGTCCAAATCCACTCTGTTGATAGGCCTAGAGCAAGCTATGATTGACATGCAATTTTATAAGTGGGCCAAAATCCTGGCTTAGTTCCAAAAATGGAAAAAAATAGAAAAAGAAAAAGTATACCAGGTAACCCTTTAGAAACCCTTCGCTTACCTAGTAGCCCTATTAAGCCCTTCTTTAACCACATGTTAATCTTCTATCTCACTCTATAACTCACCTGGTAAAGGGTCCTAGCAGGATCCCTCATGTTGAATGACCACGACCACCTCATGTTGCTGATGGCATCTTATGAAGATCATCGATGCTGCTGCAAACACATAATGGGAGAAGACTGAAATTGATTTAAACAAGCTTGATGTCGGGTTTGATGCTTTGTTGCTCCTCTCTAATATTTATATACCTCTACGGTGCTTGATTACCCTTTGTGATGTGGTGATAGCTGTTACGAAATCTTTAATCGAACCCTATGAACTCGTTACAGCTTTGTAGAAATCTAACCATTGAATTTCATTAGTTTGTGACATTTCGGGCCCTTGCTAAGGAAGCAAATTTCATTGATTCTATGGTGGATTAGTGATGAATTTGACCCTCATTGATATGGTTACACGATTTAAAACACTAAGTTAGCTTGAGAACTATGCTAAATAATTTGTGATCTTGTGTTTCAATCTTTGGAGAGTGTTGGTCATCCTATTAGATCACTTTTTTGACTTGTTTGATTCCCTCTTGTTGCCTAAAAAAAGGTATTTTTTGGTGGCAGCTATGATCAGTGGCCAAAATTTCTTTTTTGGTAGATTGTTTTCACATTTCAAATATATTTCAGAATGGGCACAAAATTATGAAGATATATAGAAATGCTTAGAAGTATAAATTGAAATATATTAAAATTTAATAATAAATTAGTTTAATAATAATTATTTGGTAGATTATGTTTTGGTTTACCATGTTTTGATAGAAACATTAAAATTATCATTCCATTAATATTTGTTTTTGGCCGTTTAGAAAACAGTATTCTTTCAATTGTTTTATGGAACAAAAGCAATATTTTCTTCCTAGGCTATGATAATGTTGAAAGTAGTAACTTGCAAAAGCATTGGATGCAAGGTTGAAGTGCTAAGGTACATGATTTACAATGCATAAGCATTTGCTGGGACAAGAATGATGGCATATAAGCAAGAACACTATCATCTTGAATGAGGAAATTTGTTTTAACTCAATATAGTGTCTAAAACATCTTGTAATTCTTGTATTTAATGATTATAACAATATATTGTCCATGTAAGTTTTGAGGTAGCAATGGATGCAAACACTCCTATGTGAGATAATTTTGAATATTTTTAATGTTTGAAAGGGGTGTTAAAGACCTCATTTTGATGCTAAGTGGCTAAGAAGCATGAATATGGATATGGGAAATATATATGACCAGCCATGAATATGCCAACTTGGCAGTTTCAAAAAATATTAATATAAGACATGGTGGGGACTAGTCAAAAAATAAGTATTTATTAATATATATACATGAAAAACAAACTATTTATCAAACTTGTATTATAAACGCATTCATCCTTTATTCATATTTGTTTTTGAACATACTATTTATGGACAAATTGAAAGTTTTATGTTTGTTTTTTATAATTACTAAAATTAAAAAAATTTATAGGCGAAAGGATTGATAGATAAAAAATCTTATTTTTTTATCATATTATTTATTTTAAGTTTTTTCTTCATGGTTACAATGTGTTCTATATTTTTCCATATGATGAAAACTAAGTCCCTTGAGTGTCCAACTCTAAAAAATAGAAAATTAATAGGATGCATGTAAACAAGTATTGGAAATCGAAAAGGCAAGGAGTCATTAAAGCTTGGGCCCCGGAAACCTGGAAGGCAATTAAAGGATGCTAGGAAGGTTCAATGGATCCCAGTAGATGGAAACTCAGATGATCTAGAGAGGATTTTAACTCCAAAAGTATCTACAATGGGCCAGACAGCAGTTAATAGGTTTGAGGTATTGAATTTAATTAATGATGAGGGCCAAAATAATACAGATGCACGAATGGATATGCTACCAGGTGTTAGCATTAATGGAGTGGAGAGTGCAGGTGGTGGAAAGGTTGAAAGGTCTATGGAGAGTTGGAAGCATTATGGAAGAAAGTATAATTCCAGGAAACAAACAAGTTCAATGTTCATCAGTGACCAACCAGTGGTCAACCCATCAATTGAAGATCCTCTTGGCGATATCATTGGTTCTCCTGTAGGGTCTCTGCTGGTTCCTTATGGATATGAGGAATTAGAATTTGGGGAAGTTATGGAATGCCAACCTTTGGCAGCAGTAGGACCAACTGAAGTTTGGCCTGATGACAACCATCTGCTACTAGAAAATTGTGGGAAGGATCAAAAGAAGATCTCATCTTGGGTGATACATAGGATGAGGTTTTTCAGGAAGATTTTGGGATTATCAAGTGAAGGTTTTGAAGAGCAAATCATGGATCTGTTACAGGCAATTGAAGACAAAAGAATGAAGGGGAATAGAAGTCAGCAAAAGACCCCAAAGAGCAGGTTAAAGGGCGGTGCTAGGGAGCTGAGAAATCTCCAATGGTCTATTACATATGACAAAGATGAGGAGGAGCTGTTCAATGAGGAAGGAAGAAGGGGTGAGAATTTACCATTGTGTTTGCTATGAAGCCCAAAATTTTTAGCTGGAATGTTAGGGGCTGCTGCAGGAAGGAGAAGAGGATGGTAATTAAATCTGTCATTGTGAAGCAGCAACATGATATAGTGTGTCTGCAGGAAACAAAGTTGGGCAAGGTTGATGATCAAGTAGTTAGAACTATTTGGGGAGGAGGCTGGTGTAAATGGATAGCGCTGGAATCTGTTAGGGCTTCGGGAGGCATCTTGCTCATGTGGGGCAGCAGGAAGTTGGAAGTGGTGGATTCTGAGTTAGGTTCTTTTTCAATTTCTTGTTGGTTTCAGCACTTGGAGGAGGACATATCTTGGTCTTTCACAGGAGTTTATGGGCCTGTGAGCAAACAATGGAAGGCAGAATTTTTGGAAGAAGTGGGTGCTGCAGTTTATCGATGGAATAAGCCATGGTGTATGGGGGGTGACTTCAATATGATTAGAGGATTAGAGGATAAATGGGAATGCAAGAAGAGTACAAGACAGATGGCAATCTTCTCTGATTTCATCGATGACCTAGAGTGCATTGATCTGCCTTTAACTGGGAGCAGATTCACTTGGAGTAACAGGTTGTGCAAGACCAGGATTGACAGATTTCTGGTCTCTTCTGATTGGGAGGATTTATTCCCTACTGTTCTGCAGAAAACCCTCCCCAAACTGGTCTGATCACTCCCCTTTGTTGCTGGATGGAGGAGGTATTAAAGAGGGACCAAAGCCCTTTAGATTTGAGAACATGTGGTTGCAGGCTGAAGGTTTTAAGGAAATGATTGATCAGTGGTGGCAGAAGTATCATTTTGATGGATCTGCTAGCTATAGACTGTGTCAAAAGCTGAAGCCTTTAAAGTCAGACCTGAAAATATGGAATAAAGAGGTATTTGGCAGGATAGCACAGCAGAAAACACAGCTGGAAAAAGAAATTAAGGAGCTTGATAGGTTGGAAGATAGTGGAATGTTAAATGAAACAGGAAGGTCTTTGCGGCAAGAAAAGATTGGGCAGCTAACTAGATTAATTAAAATGGAGGAAACAAGTTGGAGGCAAAAGTCCAGAATTAGTTGGCTTAAAGAAGGAGATCGCAACACAAAATTCTTCCACAAGATGGCTTCAGCGAACAAGAGGAGGAACTGGATAGAAAAATTGGAGGTTAATGGGAAGGTCACAGAAGATCAAGGGCTGATAAGACAGGGTATTGTGGATTATTACAAAAAACTGTTTATGGAAGAAGAAATGTGGAGGCCGACAGTGAATGGTTTGGAGTTCTCGAGGCTCAGTTTCTCTGCAGCTGTCTGCCTAGAGACTCCTTTCATAGAATCAGAAGTGTTTCAGGCGCTGATGGAGTTAAATGGAGACAAAGCCCCAGGTCCAGATGGATGGACAATGGCCTTCTTTCAAAGATGCTGGGAAACACTAAAGGAGGATCTGTTAGCTGTTTTTGAAGAATTCCACTGCAGTAGGAGGTTTGCATGAAGCTTGAATGCAACATTTATTGCAATTGTCCCGAAGAAAAAAGGTGCTATGGAATTGAAGGATTTCAGGCCAATTAGTCTCGTGGGTGCAGTTTACAAGATGGTGTCCAAAGTTCTAGCAAATAGGCTGAAGAAGGTATTGGATAGCCTGATCTCAGAATCTCAGCATGCTTTCGTTAAGGGTAGGCAGATTTTGGATGCAATCCTAATAGCAAACGAGGTCGTGCACTCTAGATTAAAAAGCAAAAGAGCTGGCTTGGTCTGCAAATTGGATATAGAAAAGGCTTATGACCATGTGAATTGGAAATTTCTGCTATATTTGATGGGTAGAATGGGCTTCGGGGAAAGATGGTGTCAATGGATAAAATGGTGTATTTCCACGGCCAGTTTTTCAGTACTAATAAATGGATCCCTTGCAGGTTTTTTTCCTTCCTCTCGGGGGCTAAGACAAGGAGACCCATTATCTCATTTTCTATTCAAACTAGTAATGGAGGTCCTGAGTAGGATGATTAATAAGGCTGTGGAGGCAGGTTTCGTGGAAGGCTTCCCTGTGCAAAACAGTAGGCAGAGTCTAAGCATTTCTCACTTGCTGTTTGCAGATGACGCAATGGTGTTCTGTGGGGCAGATCTGCTACGGCTGGGACATCTTCGATGCATTCTGCTGGGATTCGAAGCTGTGACTGGACTCAAGATAAACCTCAGCAAATCTGAGGTAAAACCAGTGGGAATTAATTCTGGAATGGAGGACTTTGCAGCTGTTCTTGGATGTAATATTGGGTCCCTTCCTACTGCTTACTTGGGGATGATCATCGGAGCAAAAATCAGGTCCAAAGAAATCTGGGAACCTGTGATTGAAAGGTGTAGAAAAAGGTTGGTTGGGTGGAAAGTTAATTACTTATCCACGGGAGCGAGAGTTACCTTAATTATTTATCCAGCCTCCCCACCTATTTGTTTTCACTTTTTCCTGCCCCTGTTAGTGTGATTAAGGAAATAGAAAGGCTACAAAGGAATTTCCTTTGGGGAAGAAGTGAGGAAGTATTCAAGCACAACTTAGTGGATTGGAAAATTGTTTGCAACCCCATTCATAAGGGGGGAGTTGGCATTAAACAGCTAAAGTTGCACAATGAAGCACTCAGGGGGGAATGGCTTTGGAGATTTGCTCAAGAAGAATCTAGTCTTTGGAGGCGCTTGATTGAGATTAAATATGGAGTTGCAAAAGGTGCTTGGAAATCTGATATTGGGTCCCCATCTTTTGGTGTTAGCCTATGGAGAAGTTTATGCAAGATTTGGCCGAGTTTTGAGAGAGGATTATCTTGGAGGGTGGGACGGGGAGATAGGATTTTGTTTTGGAAACACAAGTGGCTGACAGGGGGAAGCCTATCCAATTTCTTTCCAGACATTTATGCCATTGCTTTGGACAAGAATGCTATGGTTTCAGATTATTCTTCAGGGATTGGATCTAATAGAGTTTGGAATATTCATTTGAGGAGGAATCTGAATGATTGGGAAGTGGATAGTTTCAGGACTTTGATGGAACCCTTTACTCTTGGCAAATGGAAGACTTGATTGACACACTAAGATGGCAACCTTCAAAGCATGAAGAGTTCTCGGTTAAATCCTTTTATGTGTTCTTGCAGAATGGAGTGGAGGATAATTTTCCTTGGAAGAAATTATAGAAGGCCCCAGTACCAACAAGTCATATTTTTCTCCTGGTGTGCGGTTAGAGGAAGGATTTTGACAATGGACAATCTTAAGCGACGGGGTTATGTTATTGTAAATAGATGTCCTTTATGTCTCAGACAGGAGGAATCTATTGATCATCTACTCATTCATTGTGTATGGATAATTGACATTTGGAATCTAATTCTTTCATGTTTTGGCATCCAAATGTGTTTTCCCAAAGGCTTAAAAAGTTTTCTTCTAGCTTGGTGGGGACAACCTATGGAAAGGAGAAAGAGGAAGATTTGGAACACAATCCCATATTGTCTTTTTTGGTTGACTTGGAAGGAACGCAATAGGAGATTATTCGAGAACTCAGAACGGACAATATTGCATTCCAAAAGTGTATTTCTTTCTTGTTTGCTTAGTTGAGTGGAGGGTGGAAAAGGGATTGATCTCTATTCTTTTCAGTTTTTCATAAGAAGCATGAAATAGAAAGGAATCGATGTAATATGTCGCTTTTGAGGCATCCTTTTGATGCAAATAATAAATCTTACTTATCTTTTCGGAAAAAAAAAAAAGTATTTTGACATGTATAGGGAGTGTTGATGTTAGTTTCTTAATAGGACATGATATGGCTACCACACCTTCCTAGAGGTATCTTGCTTCTTAGTTAAATTGTGTTTCTAGGTATAGTTGTTATAGCATTTTATATTTTAAAAATAATTTCTTAGGAGAGGAGATAGCTGAAGTGAAAAAAGTACCCTACCCAGAAGGTCACGGGCTAAAGTCATTTCAACCCTCTTTGCTAATAAATAATATCTATTTATAAAAAAGTATTTGAAGATATGTTTTTGTTCATCCTGCCTACTTAGTTTTCTATGGATTGGAACTTTTGTATTTTTACTAATATTTGGTCAATTTTTGGAATATTTTCTTTATGAGGAATTTTATTGAAACCTGAGGAATGTTATTTGATTTGCAAATTTAGCTTATGTGGCATTTTATTAGTGTGAGAAGATTAGCTGTAGCTGTAGATTTTATATTTTTGGTAGTTATATTAGCATCCCTAATTTATAGGGATCTGATTTATTGACTAATTGATTTACATTCTATTTTTTGATTCATTACTACTTGTATATATAAGATAGCTTGTACAGACTTTTCTTCGTACCTTCTTCACATGGTATTAGAGCCCTAGGCTCTCTGGGAATTCTTTTCTAGAAATATTTTTTTGCTCGTTTGGCTTTCATTACCAAGCAGTTTTGTACAACCTTAATTGCTGTTCATTCTCTAGAAATCAGTGTAGACATTTGTGGTTGTTTACACGATCGTTGTCGGATTTCTAGCTGGGTTTGAGATCACTATTGAGTTAGCGGCGTCTTCACGATCATCGTCTAGTTCACAATTAGTTTCGCAATCGTTGGGATTCGCGATGTCTTTGCGATCGTTGTTGAAGTTCCAATCGGGTTCATAGTCGATGTCTTCCCAGTCGTCGTTGAGTTCCCAAAGATCGTTGCAACCAGTTTCACAATCGGTGTTGGATTTGGCAATTGGTGTTAGAAACATTGTTGCGATCGTTGTTGGAACTTTGCGATTGTATTTGTGATCTCAATTGAAGTTCTGGAGGTTTGATTGAGACAAAAACCCTAGCCGACTTTGTGATTGAAGTTCGATTGAGGTTTGGGGCTTTGTAATCGTTGTTGGGATTCGGAGTCAACTTTGTGACTTGTTGCCCTTTTTTCTGATTGATGATAGAATCACTTGTTGGTTTCAGGATCTTCGTCATAGCCTTGGTCAAGTTTCTAATCATCTCCATGTCGGAAATCACAAGCGATTCCAACAAGCAAGTTATTGACGCAAACTCTGTTCCATCTACCGGAGATTTACAGGTTTTGCAGGTTGCATATAAACTGAATAGAAAAAACTACTTAAAATGGTCATAGGTAGTTTGAACATTTTTGAAAGGGAAAGGAAAATTGAGTCACTTGATCAGTAGAGGACCTAAACCAGGGGACCCAAATTTGATGCTTGGGATGAAGAGGATACTATGGTGATGTCTTGTTTGTGGAATTCAATGCTACCTGAGATCAGTGATACGTTTTTTTTTTTTTTTTTCAATACAGCCAATGAAATATGGGAGGCTGTTCAACTGACTTATTCTAAGGTTCATGATGCTGCTCAAATTTATGAAATACATGTTAAGATTTCTACAACCAAACAAGGAGAGCGTACTGTCACTGAGTATGTCAATCTTTTAAAAAATTTGTGGCAAGAAATGGATCATTATCAGTGTCTTCACAGTTGAAGTGCAGTGAAGACGCGACCATGGTGAAAAGGCTTAAGTAGAAAGACAGAATTTATGTTTATCTTGCAGGTCTAAATATGGAATTTGACTGAGTTAGAGTACAAGTACTTGGGAAAGAAGACTTGCCTTCGTTAAATAAGACTATTGCTATAATCCGAGCAAAAGAAGGACATAGAGGAGTCATGGTTGAATCTCGGACAGTTGAAACCTCAGCTATGGTCTCAAAAGGTGCAGGGGGCTAGAATTCTAATCCTAATCAGCAAACTATGAGCATGAATGGGCGGCCTAAAACCACAAGTAAGGATGACGAATGGTGTACTTATTGTAAGAAGCCTCGTCACACAATAGAACGCTGCTAGAAACTTCATGTAAAGCCACAAAAGTCTTAACAAAAATTGGAACATGAAAAATGGGCAACAAAGGGGACAAGGACAAGCTCATATAACACAATTTGGAGAAGCAGAAATACCCTGGGAGCAAGGTGAATTCAATAAAGATGAAATAGAGAAGTTGAAGAATTTGTTGGGAACCTTGGAGAAATCTACTAATGCTAGCACCTGTTCCTTGCACTATCAAGTAAGTATTCTCCTTTTAATGCTGTTAGTGTCTCAAGCACAACTTTTTTAGGTCCTTAGGTTATTGACTCAGGAGCCATAGACTATATGACCCTTCATCTCATAAGTTCATTTCCTACACTCCTTGTCCTATTAATAAGAAAATATCAACAGCTAATGGTACATTAATAACAGTTGCTGGCCAAGGAAGTGTCTTAATAAACCAAACTTTGAAACTTGATAATGTTCTCCATGTTCCAAAATTGCCCACTAACCTTTTGTCCATACACAGGCTCACAAACGATTTAAATTGTAATGTGACATTTTATTCCTTGCATTGTATATTTCAGAATCACGGTGCGGGGAAGATGATTGAACATGCTAGGGAGAGAGATGGACTTTACTATCTTGAAGAATCTAGTGGGCAAAATGGAACCAAGAATAATTTATCTTTATCATTACTTTCTGAATCTTCCTTTTCTAATAAAGACAAGATCTGGCTTTATCATTTTTGTCTTGCATATCCTTCATTTGGAATTCTTAAAGTTATGTTTCCATTGTTATTTAAGGGAATAGCTGAGAATCATTTTCATTGTGATGTTTATGATATTGTAAAACACAAACGTGCTTCTTTTCCATTAAGTGAAGAACTTCTTTTCCTTTCTTACTCATTCATAGTGATATCTGGGGGCCGTCTATTGTTGCTAATGTTTCTGGAGCTCGTTGGCTTGTGTCTTTCATTGATGATTGTATTCGTGTATCATGGATTTTTCTTCTCAAAAATAAATCTGATGTAAGTTCTGTTTTTTCTACTTTCTACAATATGATCAAAAATTAGTTTGGGGTGGGGAGCAAAAAATTCAAGTCTGATAATGCTAAGGATTTTTTCAATCAAACCTTATCTCGATATTTTTTGAAAGAGGGAATAATCCATGAGACATCTTGTGTCAACAAAATGGGGTAACAGGAAGGAAAACTGGTGATTTGCTCACTGCTACATGGGCATTCCTATTCCAGAAACATGTGCTTAAGAATTATTGGGGAGAAGTAGTTCTAACTGCTGCTCATTTTATAAATAGATTGCCTTCTTGTGTACTTGACTTTAAAAGCCCTATACAATTCTTATCTACATACTTTCTTAATTTCAACATAACCAATAATCTTGTTCCAAAAATATTTGGTTGTCTCTTTTGTCCTTATTCATTCTCATAATAGGGGAAAGTTAGATCCACGGGCACTTAAATATGTTTTTTGTGGGATATTCATTCACTCAAAAAGGGTACAAATGCTATGATCCTCCAACAAAAAAATTCTATGTATCTGCTAATGTCACATTTGTTGAGAATGAAAGCTATTTCACAAGTCCTTACCTTCAGGGGGAGACCTCTTGTATGGAAGATAAGGACATAGACTTATTCTTGTTGAAACTTGATTCTCACTCTTCCTCTTTTTTCCCCAATCATTGCTCCTTCTACTCAAAGTCCTCCAATCCCTGACATTGATGGATCTGTCTCACCTTGTCATCCTTCCTCTCCTCCTATTATAGCTTTTGGAAAAAGATACTGAAATTCAGGGTTTCACTCGCCCACTGCGGGTCTATTCAAGAAAAAGGTTTTCATCTCTGAACCTGAACAAGTTCAAGATTTTGAATCAAGCCCTGGTAATGAGGTAAATACTCTGTTTGAACATTCTCAAAAAACCAAAATTGATTCTCATGATGACAGTCTCCCTATTGCTATTCGACAAGGCATAAGAAAATGCACTCAAGTCTCATTATATCCATTGTCTCATTTTGTGTCCTATGAGAAGTTGTCACATAGTCACAAAACTTTTCCTACACACCTAAACACCATAACCATTCCCAAAACTGTGCTTGAGGCCTTAGGACATAAGGAATGGAGAGATGCTATGAGGGTTAAAATGGAAGCTCTGGAGAAAATAAAACTTGGGAATTAGCGGAACTTCTCAAAGGAAAGAACTTAGTAGCGTGTAAATGGGTGTTCTTAGTCAAATACCAGGCAGATGGGTCTCTTGAAAGATATAAGGCTAGGTTGGTAGCCAAGGGACATACTCAAACTTATTGGATTGACTCTCTAGAAACCTATTCTCCTCTTGCGAAAATGAACACTATAAGAGTATTGTTATTATTAGCTGCTAATCTTGGGTGGAGTCTACAACAGTTTGATGTTAAGAATGCTTTCTTACATGGTGACTTAGATGAAGAAATCTATATGGAAATTCCTCTTGGATTTGGTTCGACCCTAGATGGAAAAGTGTGCAGACTAAAAAAGGCCCTCTGTGGTCTAAAACAATCCCTTATAGCTTGGTTTGGACGATTTGCTAAAGTTATGCTAGCAATGGGATATAAACAAAGTCAAAGTGATCATACTTTGTTTGTGAAGCACTTAGGCTTAGGGGAAGTGGCTGCCTTGTTGATGTATGTGAATGATATTGTGGTAACAGGAAATGATATGGGAGGAAAAGAAGTCTTAAGGAGGTGTCTAATTAATGAATTTGAAATAAAGGAGTTAGGGAGACTGAAATACTTTCTTGGCATCGAAATTGCTCACTCATAGCATGGAATTTTCATATCTCAGTAGAAATATGTGTTGGATCTACTGAGAGATTAAGGGAAATTGGGGTGCAAACCTATTGAGACTCCTATAGACTTCAACCATGGACTTGGAGAGGCTCTAGAGGATGCTACGATAGACAGAGGTACTTATCAAAGACTAGTGGGGAGATTAATCTACTTGTCTCATATCAGGCCTGATATTGCTTATGCTGTAAGTGTGGTAAATCAGTTTATGCATAATCACAAGGAAGTGCATGTTCAGGCAGTGTACAATATTTTACAGTAACTCATAGAATCACAAGGGAAGGAATTATGTTTGAGAAAGAAGAAAAACTGACTCTTGAAGCTTACACAGATGTTGACTATGTAGGGTCTCCAATTGACCGAACATCAATATCAGGTTATTGTACTTTTCTTGGGGGCAATTTTGTGACTTGGAGAAGTGAGAAGCAAAACATTGTGGCAAGGTCTAGTGCAGAAGCAAAATTTAGGGCAATGGCACTGGGAATTTGTGAATTATTGTGGCTCAAGATAATTCTAGAAGACTTGAAGATCAAGTGGGAGGCACCAATAAAGCTCTATTGCGACAACAAGTCTACTATTAATATAGTACATAATCCAGTACAACATGATTGCACCAAACATGTTGAGGTTGACGGGCATTTCATAAAGGAAATACTGGATAGTGGTATAATTTGTACTCCCGTTGTTTCTATTGAAGGTCAACTTGTTGATGTACTAACCAGGGGACTGGTTGGCTTAGTTTTTCAATCTATAATTGGCAAGCTTGGAATGGACAACATTCACTCACCAGCTTGAGAGGGAGTGTGAGAAGATTAGCTATAAGTTTTATATTTTTGGTAGTTGTATCAGCATCCCAGATTTGATTTATAGACTAATTGATTTATATCCTATTTTTTGATTCATTCCTACTTGTATATATAGGATAGCTTGTACAGAGATTTATTGATTGAATGAGAAGAACTTTTCTTCCTATCTTCTTCACACATAGAAGTATTAAACATTGGCAATAGAAGTTTCTAGTACATGGTACTCAATTGTTTACTTGGTGATAAATTCTCTTTTACTCAAAACAAATTTGTTGGAGAATCTTTCTATTTTTGTTTTCTATTTGTTTCTCCCTGACTTTCTCCTACGTGCTCACACATGCAAACATTTTTACTTAGCAATTCTCAGAAATTATTAAAATTGTTCAAAATTCTATTTATCAAAAAAAAAAAAAAAAAAGAATGTTCAAAAATCATAATTTTCTATTTGTTTGGGACCAATATTTCTATTCCCTTATACTTTTTTTTTTAACTCTTTCCAACTTCTTGATGTTTGCTTTTCAGCTTTGAAACCAATATTGCTGGTAGCACCTGTTCTATTGCATTAGGTTGCCTTTGTTTTTTGTTGCTATTGTCGTTTCTGCTTCTGATAGAATGTTATGTTAGAATTGTTGCGTTTTGAAAAAGAAAAATATGTATGGGATTGTTAGGCTATTTTCCATAGACATTCAATTAGTGTTTCGCAAATATTTTTCAAAAACTGTCTCTGTCAAAACCCCCTCCCTTTTTTTTTTATAGTCAAATTTTGTTAGAAAAGCGTCAAGAAAATGCAAGGGGCGGCCTAACATTTGAGTTGCAACTCCAAGCTATCTGCAAAATTCTGGAAAGTAATTAAATCAGATTCTCTAGCCCCTCTAACCAACTGAAAAATCAAAGACAAAAAGTTGCTCAGTAGCCTATACAAGAGGTAATTTTGTATTTGTAAAGTTTCTTTTATTTCTTTCACCCCAAATTAACCAAAGGATACAAAAAGCACACTAGTTACCCACCATGCCTCGACCATTGACTTCACCCTAAGTGAATTAACCCATACTATGCCAACCAGCGACGAAGCTAGGTGCCATAGTTCCTTGGCCCACGAACATTTAATAAACAAGTGATCAATAGATTCTGCGGCACCCTGGCACAGAGAGCGTTGATTCACCAAAATCATTCCTCTCCTTATATTATCAATGTTTAGAATCTTGCTTTGAACTATGCACTACACAAAAAAAAGCCACTTTACTCGAAGCTCCTGTCCCCTCCCCCTGGGAACTCCTACTATTGCCCACCAAAGCACCATACAAAGTAGGGGTGCACAAAATACCCGAACAACCCGAAAACCGAACCAATCCGATCAATTTGGTTCGGGTTAGTTCGGATGTATACTGTTTTGAGTCGGTTCTGGGTTGAAAAATTGAAAAATCGATTTTTTCAATTTAGTTCTCGGATTGGTATATTTTGAACCCAAACCGACCCGAACTCGAACCGAATCCAAACCGAAATTGAATTAAACCGAAAATACCCGAACTAACCCGAAAATTTAATATATATAATTATATATTATATATTATATAATTTATAATATATAAAATAAAAGGGAATTGTTTTTTTTTTTTAGTGATATTATAGGATTGTATTTTATTATAGATTGTACTAAATGTTGCCTTTTTTTTTTTAAGTGATTTTATGGGATTGTATTTTATTTTGACTTGTACTAAATGTTGCCTTCTTTAATGGATCCGACCCAACCCGAAAATGGACCCGATCCAACCCAAATTTGTCTAAACCGAAAATGGGCCTGACCCAACCTGAAAGGATCTAACCCGAAAATCGAACCGAACCAATCCGATTTTTTCGGTTCGGTTTGGTTCGGTTCCAATTTAAAATCGGTTCGGTTTCGGGTCTAAATTTTAGAAATAAAAAAAAATCGGTTCGGTTCCGGGTTAGGTACAGATCCGAACCAACCCGACCCATGCACACCCCTAATACAAAGATTTAACTTGAAACATCCCCAGACTTGTCAAGCTCCTTGTAATCTTGTCTTCCCCACCTTTGATTATGAAGGAATACATAATTTAAGAAGGTGAATATAGCTCTCTATCTCTCAAAATTGTCAAAGCTTGTTCACTTAAAAATGAAGGGTGAATCGAGTAGAGAGGTCGTAAGTTGAGTATAATTACAATTTGAATAATTCTCACCCTTTCTATCTCTCTTTGATTTATTGGAATAAATATGATTATCACCTAAGAAGCATGAATACGGACATGTAGTACAAATACGGCACCATACATACATGCAAATACGTTAATTTCAAAATATAGTAGGATACAACACGTCAGGGGCACGTTAAAGAATAAATATTTATTGTTAAATATATAAACAAAAAGAAACTATTTATTCACTCTTATATTTGAAATAAACTTATCTTTAATTTATATCTATTTTTAGAAAAAAATATTTACAAATAAATTAGAAGTTCTAAGTATTAGAATTTCTAAAATTAAAAATTTTATGGTATAATGAATTAGTAAATTTTAAGCTAGAATTGTGGCGGGATACGTTAGAGACAAAAAGGTTTAGGTTAAGCCGATGCAAGACGGAATATATGTAATGTAAGTTTAGTCAAAGTAGGATAACGAGTAGTATAGAAGTAAGTTTAGGCACACAAAAGATTGTAGAGAAAGATAAATTTAGGTACCTTGGATCTATGGTGCAACAAGATGGAGGGATTGATACTGATGTAAGTCACAGGATTCAAGTTGGGTGGACTAAATGGAGGAGTGCTTTGGGGGTTTTGTGCGACCGAAAAATCCCCCACAAGGTGAAAGGAAAGTATTATAAGGTAGCGGTTAGACCAATGCTGCTATATGGATCAGAGTGTTGGGCAGTAAAGCATAATCATGGTCAGAAGATGGCAGTTGCGGAGATGAGGATGCTAAGGTGGATGTGTGGGATTACAAGGAAAGATAGGATTAAGAACGAGGAGATTAGGGACAAAGTAGGAATAGCACCGATTGAAGATAAAATGAGAGAAAACCGATTAAGATGGTTTGGCCATGTTAGAAGACGTCCAGCAGAGGCACCTGTTAGAAGGTGTGACAGTATGGAGATTGCCAGGAGTAGGAGAGGTAGAGGAAGACTCAAGAGAAGCTGGAAAGAAACTATTAAACATGACCTGACCTACCTAGATTTATCGGAGGACATGCCCCTAAATAGATCTAATTGGCGTCGACAAATTCATATAGCCGACCCTACCTAGTGGGAAAAGGCTTGGTTTGGTTTGGTTTGGTAATGAATTAGTAAATTTGAATTCATTTTACCTTTATCTTATTACATAATTCCATTTTTTTTTTCAAAATTATAATTTGATTCATTTTGTTTGAGTGATTGGGAAGTGTATCTCAAGAGTGTCCAAAAAGTGTCTGGCTATAAAATAATTAAGAAATAATATGACATGTTTAGACAAGTATGTGACATGCGTTGAGTGCGTGTGATGAATATCGGTGTCTGACTCTAACGACAAAATAGTACATTTAATTCCTAAAAGTGTTCATTCTTGTTAGATTACCATTTAGAATGATTTTCCGGAGCTGGAATTTTAAGTTAAAGAAATCAAAAGAAAATTCCATTATCTAATGTTTTAATCAAATATCGGAAACTTCGCCAGTAAGATTAAGTTATGTGCGTGTGGGCGGTATGTAGGCTTCATGTAAACATTTACTAATGTTTTTCCTCAACCTCTGTTCACTGGTGCCTCGTATTGTTATATTGATACTACAGCATAGGGCATGTTCTGGAAAGTAGGTTAGTAGTTAGTACTCTGTGGAACTTGTTTATTGGAAAGGAATATTTATTAGTTCTTTCATATCTTTTGAAAGATCGATTTAAATCTCAAATGAAAGAAATTTTTTAATTAAATTATTTATGATTTATGAACATTTGACTCTGTAGGAGCGTATCGACTGAGCGTAAAGGATTATTCAGTTGGGTGTCTTCCATATTTAACTAATGCTGCATTATTTTTGCGACACTTCAGTATAAAATTTTTCATTTCAAGTTTGAAGAATTTAATTTCATATTTCTAATGCTGTGGAGAGGAGGATTCATGTAACTGATCTCAAGCAGACTTAGTTTTGTTAAATTGAGTTGTATTTCTAATACTGTGGAATTCTAATGTTTTTAGCTGCCTTGTGGATAAACATATAAATATATTCTCATGATCTCTCTCTCTCTCTCTCTCTCTCTCTTTTCCAGATCTCAAGGTAAGCTGCTTTTAGAAACTAAGGTGGAGTTATCTGCCTCCTGTAAGCAGGAGCCGTTCCTGGTGAAAATATCTCCTTTCAATTGGGGCATGACTATTGCAAGAGCAAGGGATACTTTTTGCCAATGCAACTCGTGCTTTAACCAGTTGTAAAGTACCTTGATTAAAGAGCGCTTGCTTTGGCAATAGTTGCTGCCCATTTATTATTGTTTCTTACTCAAGTTACTTCAGTTAATATATAGCTTCATTTAACTCTGCATTTTATCATGCCATACATTGCTGTTTGTGTGCTTTTGTTTTTCAGTGGAGTATTTCCCCTGATATGGTATCGATTTAGTCCCCCGGCAGTGTTATTTGTGTGTAAATGACCTTGTTTTCTGGTCAGGTAGTACTCATGAGTTTCATGACCAACTTGCATACTTGAAAAACAGTTCACTTGAGTAACAGAGTGAAATACTTGCCATGCTCTAGTCACAGCTCAATAGAAAAGCGAGGAAAAAATCTGTTAGGAAATTCTTTATTAAAGAATGAATGCTGCATGGTGGCTTGATTATTCTACTGAATGTGCTGTCTGTCTCTTGCTTTAGATACTGTTTTATGTAATCCTGCTTGGACCAGCTGCATGATTGATCTTGAAAACCTAGCTAGATTTATATCTTAATCATTTTGATTAGACATGTGCAATGTTTGTCCGTTAAGCTTTGTCGATTAACATCCACTCTATGGTTGAATTATAAGCTTCAATATATTTTCTTGCTATCACTACTGATGTAGTTGGTAGGAGGATCCAATAACCACAACTGAAGTTGGACCTGTGTAAGAATCGGACATATGCCTAAAGTATGCAAAAACCAAGTTTGATCTGGTTTTTGCAGAATCCAGCAAGGCTTGAAATCTGTGATTTATGGGCTAAAAAACAAAACTTGAGAAATAGAAAATAAGGCTACAATAGAGTATCAAAATCTGAAATTTTAATTCCTCAAAACCTTCCTCAAAACAAATATTACAACCTTGTATACAAGGAGTTAATAAGGTTGCATCATAGTGAAGTGCCTAGGAAATTAGGAATAGTGAAAAGCTACAAAAATAATAGAAGGGTGACGAGTGGCAGATATGTGGCTGCGTACTAATCTGAGATTGGATCATTTTCCATTTCCTGTCTATTTCAGCATGTAGATGAGGATACTTCTTGGACTTTTACTGGACTATATGGCCCAGTGGATAATGCATTGAAATTGAATTTCTCGAAGAAATAGGAGCAGTGGTTTTCAGATGGAATCTGCCATGGTGTTTGGGGGGTGATTTTAACATGGTTAGATGTATTGAGGATAAATGGGGACGCAAAAAAAGAACAAAGCAAATGAAAAGGTTTTTAGATTTCATAGAAGAACTGCAATGCATTGACTTGTCTCTAGGCGGAAGCAGATATACCTGGAGCAATAGCATTAGTAAGTCTAGGATTGACAGGTTTTTGGTTTCTTTTGATTGGGAGGACTTATTTCCTACAACACTGCAGAATACACTTCCTAGGTTAGTCTCCGACCATTTTCCCCTTATGTTGGATGGGGGAGGAATGAAAGGACGTCCTAAACCTTTTCGATTTGAAAACATGTGGTTGCAGGTGGAGGGATTCAAGGAAATGATTGCTTTATGGTGGAATAATTACAATTTTAATGGGTTTGCAAGTTATAGGTTGATTCAGAAGCTAAAAAAACCTTAAGTTGGATCTTAAGAAATGGAATATTGAGGATTGAAGAATTGATATCAAGTTATCCTAAAAAAATGCTCTCAGTGCACTTTAGGAGTTCCTTGCTATCGTGCACCAATATAGGAAATCTAGAATGATGGCCAGAATGAGATTTGAAGGCAAACACTTTTTCGATAGGAAACTAAGACGCTCTTTTCATACGGAAGAAGTCACGATAGATGTAGAAGAAGATATTAAAGGAAACGGAGGAATAAGGTTGATTGAAAGAGGAAGGGGTTACGTTAAGGTTCTAGTTCTTTACGTTGAAGAACTTCAATGGCTGCAAAAGATGTGTTGGAAAGAGAGAAGGAAGTCTGGTGGTTTTCAACAGTTAGGATGCCTTAGGGGAGGCCTCAGATCTTTGATCTGTTCCAGAATCAAGGTAGGTGCTGTTAGAAAATTGGAGCTTCATCTGTTTACTCCATATGGCAGAATGTAGATGTGTGTCCCTGAGATAGCTGCTAGGCATGGATGGCTTTTTTTCGCAGACTTGTTATCCAATTTTGTTCCGAGGGAGAAAGCTGGTCAGTCCATAGTCTATCCGACAAATGATTGGGATCTCCCTCTAAGGATGGAGGAAGATTTTCCACTGGGAGTTTGGAATAAAAGGAAAACAGCAACTGCACAACCACAAAGAACATATCTGCAAGCAGCAAGCCTTCCTAAATGGAAGTTTTCTGACTTAAGAAGTTCATACATTGATGGTAAGGAAAATCATGTGTCAGTTAATTTTGAGGATGCAGTGGAAAGGAATTTCCAAATGTCCAGATGTTTGGTTGGCAGCATAGGTGGATTAGAGCATGGAAATGAAAATCCTACAATTATAAGGAGATGGGTGGACAGACGCTAGAAAATTCCTGGAGGAGTAGAGGTCAAAGAAATTGATACAGACACATTCCTGTTCATCTTTCCATCCAGAGAGTTAGCGGAGGAGAAAATAGGTAAGCATCTGTTAAATAGAAATCCATTATTTTTGGATAGATGGCATAGTTGGATCTGCTGTAGTAGAAGAGGTTGGAATAAAAAATCCACCTGGATCCGTGTGATTGGTTTGCCTGTATTCCTATGGGACAAAGGAATTTTTGAAAGTATAGGAGACTATTGTGGAGGATTCTTGGAAACAGCTGAAGAAACTATAATGCAATCGCATCTAAAGTGGGCTAAATTGAGAATTTTGGGACATGTAAGGAATGTTCTAGCTTCAGTGATGATTAAAGTTGGAAACACCTTGTATGATTGTCCCATTTGGGTAGATCGTAGACCATGGGTAGATTGGATCCCTAATCAAGGGACTTTGCTTGGTGGTTGCTGACCATCGGAGATGAGCAAGGGGGTGGTGTGTGAAGCTGCCACAACCTCGGAGAAAGTCCGCACAACAGGAAGCCAAAGAGTCAGAAAATTTAATAGGAATGGGAATCAGAGGAGAAGCAGTAATTTCAACCAGAAAAATGGAAAGGTTCGATGGATTAAGGTGGGCGATAAAAATGCAGCTTATATGAAAGGTCACATTTTAAATTCTATTAATGAGGGCCAGCCTTCATTTAATAAATTTGACGTCCTTAACTCTTTGAAAGGTTCATTGGATGTGGAGATTAAGAAGGAACAGGTTATTAATGCTATAACTGACAGTGAAACATTAAGTTTAATGATGGAAAAGGAAGAGGAGACTCAGAATTTCACTGCCTTCAGAGGGGGAGAAATTAATCAGAGACACTCAATCAATCACCCTGGCAACCTTTCGGCTATAGCTGTACCTTCAAGGGATGACCAGCCATGGAGAGATATCATGAGAGGAGAAAAGAAGAATTTCGAGTCTGATGATGGGTTTGACTTTGACTCTCAATCTGAATATGGTATTGGAGCTAAAACTAACTTTATGTATGAGAATTCCCCTGCCCTCATGAATGCCAATGACAGTGAGACAAATGAAGTAATAGATTGTTTACCTCTGGCCTCTTGTGGTCCTGAAGACTTGAACATAACTATTGAACTATTGATGCTTGGGGATTGTGGATCTGATCAAGGAAAAATTTCTAAATGGGTATTTAAACGTATGAAATCTTTTAAGAAGATTTTGGGGATCTCTAGTGAGGGGTTTGAAGATAAGATTTTGGAGATCCTTAAGTTCATAGAAGAGAAGAGAGGTACTCATTTGAGTAAGAAGGGAAAGAAACTAGCAGGATACTCTGGAAGAGGTTCAAGAGAGCTTAAAAACCTACAGAGGTCAATCTCATGTGATAAAAAAGGGCAAAATTAGATTTATGGAGGAAGAAAATCAGGAGATTCATTATCCATTTGTTTTAAATGAAGCCTAAACTTTTAAGTTGGAATGCTAGAGGCTGTTGTGGTCTGCCGAAAAGAATGCTTATCAAGAATTCCCTCAGAAAATGGAGCCCAGATATTGTCTGTTTGCAGGAGACCAAGTTAGGTGAGATTGATGTGAATGTTATTAGATCATTATGGGGAGGAGTTTGGTATAAATGGAAAGCTCTTGATGCTACAGGAGCCTCCAGAGGAATTTTGTTGATGTGGGATAGCAGGAAACTAAATATGTTACTCTGAAGTTGGAAGTTTCTCAATATCCTGTCTGTTTAAACATGCTGAAGAGGAAACACTTGGTCCTTCACTGGAGTATGTGGTCCAGTGGAGAGAAAACTGAAAGACGACTTTCTGGAGGAAATTGTAGCTGCTGCTTTTCGATGACAATCTCCCTGGTGTATGGGTGGTGATTTTAACATGGTTAAAAGTATTGAGGACAAATGGAACTGCAATAAAAGATCAAAACAGATGAAAACCTTCTCAGATTTCATAACTGACTTAGAATGCATAGACCTGCCCTTGAATGGCTGCAAATTTACTTGGAGTAATAGCAGAAACAAGTCTAGAATTGGCAGATTTATTGTGTCTAGTGATTGGGAAGACCTATTTCCTGAGGTATTTCAGAAATCTAAGCCTCGTTTGATATCCGATCATCATCCACTGTTGCTGGATGGGGGAGGATTAAGAAGTGAGCCAAAACTTTTTAGATTCGAGAATATGTGGTTGCAAGTCGAAGGCTTCACTGATATGATTACTAAGTGGTGGTAGGGATACTACTTCAATGAAAGTGCCAGTTACATGTTGACACAGAAACTCAAATGTCTTAAAAATGATTTGAAAAAATGGAGCTTGGACGTATTTAGGAGAATTGAGAATCAAAAGTTGCAGCTTGAGAGGGAAATTCAGAAATTTGACTTGATAGATGACTCTAGGAGGCTCAGTGATCAGGAGAAACATAGTAGAGAGGCCAAGATTAAAAAGCTGAATAAGTTGACTAAAATGGAAGAAACCAGCTGGATGCAAAAATCAAGAATCAAATGGCTGAAAGGAGACAGAAACACAAAGTTTTTTCATAAAATGGCATCAGCAAACAAGAGGAAAAAATGGATTGAAAAGCTAAGAGTAAATGGCTCTATTACTGAAGACCATGAGCTGATTAAACAGGGAATTCTAAATTTCTACAAGCAACTGTTCATGGAACAGGTTGAATGAAGACCTAAAGTGGATGGGTTGAACTTTTCTCAGATCAGTTTAATGGAAGCTGAAAGTCTTGAAAAACCTTTCTCTGAATTTGAGGTTTTTAAAGCCCTTAAGGTCTAGATGTAGATAAAGCTCCTGGTCCAGATGGCTGGACCATAGCTTTCTTTCAAAAGTGCTGGAGTGTTCTCAAGCAGGATTTAATACTAGTATTAAAGATTTCAGGCCTTTTAGCTTGGTTGGAGCTGTTTACAAGCTGATCGCTAAGGTTCTTGCTGCCAGGTTGAAGAAAGTTTTGGATCCTATTATCTCTGCCTCTCAAAATGCTTTTGTGGGTGGTAGGCAAATCTTGGATGCAGTCCTGGTAGCCAATGAAGTTATTGACTCAAAGGTTAAGAGAAAGGAAGCTGGTATAGTTTGCAAACTAGATATTGAGAAAGCCTTTGATCATGTTAACTGGAACTGCTTAATCTATTTGTTGAGAAGAATGGGTTTTAGAAATAGGTGGTGCAAGTGGATTCACTGGTGCATATCCACTGTCAGGTTTTCAGTTTTGGTTAATGGCTCTCCAAAGGGGTTTTTTGCATTGTCTAGAAGATTAAGGCAAGGTGATCCTCTATCCCTTTTTCTATTTATTATCATCATGGAAGGTCTAAGTAGAATGATGCAGAAACTGGAAGAAGCTGGACTAATTGAAGGCTTCTCGGTAAAAAATAGAGTTAGAGACTCAGTAAGTATTACTCACCTCCTCTTCGCAGATGATTCCATGGTATTTTGTGGAGCTGATATGATGCAATTGGGACATTTGAGATGTACTCTGTTGGGATTTGAGGCTGTCACCTGTTTGAAGATAAATTTGAGTAAGTCCGAGGTAATTTCTATTGGAGATGCTTATCCTATAAGTGAACTAGCAGCAATCTTGGGATGCAAATCAGGTTCCTTCCCAACTGCCTATTTCGGTATGCCTTTAGGGGCTCATTTTAAATCCAAACAGATCTGGGAACCTGTCCTGGAAAAGTGCAGGAACAGGCTTGCTGTATGGAAGATGCGATATCTCTCCAAAGGGGCTAGAGTCACACTGATCAAAAGTGTGCTTTCCAATTTCCCTACATATTTCCTTTCCCTCTTTAATGCCCCTGCATCAGTCATTAAAGATCTAGGGAAAATGCAAAGGAACTTTCTTTGGGGCAAATGTGATGGGGCTTTCAAATACAACATGGTGAACTGGAAGACAGTATGCTCCCCACTTGTTTCTGGAGGTCTCGGTATCAGGCAATTGTAGCTGCAGAATGAAGCTCTACTAGATAAGTGGTTCTGGAGGTTCTCTAAGGATATTACCAGGCTTTGGAAGAGAGTAATTATGATTAAGTATGGGGAAGAATTGGGTGGCTGGTGCTCTGCCCATTGCTCTAATTCTCTTGGCGCAAGTTTATGGAAAGGAATAAGGAGAAATTGGATGAAGTTTGCAAGCTGCATTTCATGGAAAGTGGGGAGAGGTCATAGGATCTTATTTTGGAAACATGATTGGCTGAATGTTGGCTGTTTATTTGATCTCTTTCTTGTGATTTTTGCCCTCGCAGTAAATAAGGATGCATTTGTCAAATATTGTTGCATTGGAATGGGTAGACATTGCACTTGGTTTGTGCTGCTTCGAAGGAATATAAATGATTGGGAAATGGATGACTATTTGTCTCTTATGGAGCTGCTAAAGGATGTTTACCTGGAAGATACCAAAGACTCTATGGTTTGGAAAGTATCTACAGAGAAAACCTTCACTGTTAAATCCTTTTATCTGACCCTCCAAGGAGAGGCAAAGGACAACTTTCCTTGGACAAAACTTTGGAAAAATGCTGTTCCTACAAGAGTTCTTTTCTTCTTTTGGTGTGCTGCAAGGGGGAAAATCCTAACTATGGATAATCTTAAGCTTAGAGGCCATTCTATAGTTAACCGTTGCACCTTATGTTATAGTTAGGAGGAATCTATAGTCCATGTTCTCTTACATTGTCAATGGGTAGCTGAGTTGTGGGGGTTGATTCTCTCATGTTTCGGAGTTCATATGTGCTTTCCAAAAGATTTTTGCGATTTTCTTTTGGCATGGTGGGGACAGCCTCTCGGAAAGAATAAAAAGTCCATATGGAAGTTGGCTCCATTCTGTGTGTTTTGGCTAGTATGGAAGGAGAGGAATCGAAGGATTTTTTTGAAGATGACAATAGGCCTTCATTGAGAATCAAGAGCTATCTTATTACTTGCCTTTACGATTGGGCAAGGGATGGAAGGGAGATGGATTTATCTTCCTTCTTGAACTTTCTCAATCAAATATGTTGATCTCAGTTTGTTTGGGTCCGATTGTATCTAAGTCTCCTCGATTGTTGCTTTGTATTAGCATCACATCGATGCTTGGATAGTTTCTCTTGAATAAAATTTTACTTATCTTTTTCAAAAAGAAATGGAATATTGAGGTCTTTGGAAGACTTGAACAATAGAAAGTTCAACTGGAGAAAGAGATTCCGATTTTAGATTCGATGGATGATGATGGTAGCATTTCAGAACAAGGGCGAAAGCAGCGACAAGACAAGATTTTGAATTTAAACCAAATCAAACCAAACCAAACCAAACCAAGCCTTTTCCCACTAGGTGGGGTCGGCTATATGGATTTGTCGACGCCAATTAGATTTATTTAGGGCCATATCCTCCGATAGATCTAGGTAGGCAAGGTCATGTTTAATAGTCTCTTCCCAACTTCTCTTGGGCCTTCCTCTACCTCTCCTATTCCTAGCAATCTTCATACTTTCACACCTTCTAACACGTGTCTCCGCTGGACGCCTTCTAACATGGTCAAACCATCTTAATCGGTTTTCTCTCATTTTATCTTCGATCGGTGTTATTCCTACTTTGCCCTTAATCTCCTCGTTTTAATCCTATCTTTCCTTATAATCTCACACATCCACCTTATCATCCTCATTTCCGCAACTGTCATCTTCTGACCATGATTATGCTTTACTGTCCAACACTTTGATCCATATAGTAGCGCTGGTCTAACCGCCATCTTATAATACTTTCCTTTCACCTTGAGGGGGACTTTTCGGTCGCACAAGACCTCCGAAGCACTCCTCCATTTGGTCCACCCCGCTTGAATCCTATGACTTATATCAGTATCAATCCCTCCATCTTGTTGCACTATAGATCCAAGGTACCTAAATTTATCTTTCTCTACAATCTTTTGTGTGCCTAAACTTACTTCTATACTACCTGTTATCCTACTTTGACTAAACTTACATTCCATATATTCTGTTTTGCATCGGCTTATCCTAAATCCTTCTCTCTCTAAAGTTTCCTGCCACAATTCTAGCTTAGCATTTACTCCTTCTCTTGTCTCATCTACTAAAACAATATCATCTGCAAATAGCATACACCACGGCACCTCATCTTGAATATGTCTTGTAATCTCATCCATAACTAAAGCAAACAAGTAGGGGCTTAACGTTGAGCCTTGATGTAAGCCAATCGTGATAGGGAACTCGTTAGTCTCACCACTCGTCGTCCGTATCGATGTCATGGCTCTATCATACATGTCCTTTATCACCTTAATATATGCGACACACGCTCCTTTCTTTTCCAATACTCTCCATAGAATCTCCTTAGGAGCTTGGCCATATGCCTTCTCTAAATCAATGAACACCATATGTAAATCTTTTTGACCTTCTCTATATTGTTCCATTAACCTCCTCAAAAAAAAGATAGCCTCCATGGTTGATCTTCCAGGCATGAAACCAAATTGATTCTCTGAAATGTTTGTTGTCCTTCTTAGTCTTTTCTCAATAACTCTCTCCCATAATTTCATCGTATGGCTCATCAATTTAATCCCGCGGTAGTTCGTACAATTCTGAATATCTCCTTTGTTCTTGTATATGGGTATAAGGATACATTTTTCCTCCATGCATCAGGCATCTTCTTGCTCTTTAGTACTACATTAAAAAGTCTTGTCAACCAACTTATGCCATCCTCTCCTAGCACCTCCAAACCTCAATAGGTATACCATCTGGCCCAATCGCTTTCTCATTCTTCATAATTTTTAATGCTTCTTTTATTTCTTCCCCACTGATTCTCCTATAGAACATAAGATTTAATTTTTTCCTAAAAGTGGTAAACTGCTCCAACTGTATGTCACTACTGCTGCTTTCGTTAAATAACTTGTAGAAGTAGCTCTTCCAACGCTTCTTTATCTCCTCTTCCTTTACTAATATCTTTTCATTCTCGTCCTTAATGCATTTAACTTGGTTTAAATCCTTGGTCTGTCTATCTCTAGATTTAGCAAGCTTGAATATCTCTCTCTCGCTCTCCTTAGTGTCAAACCGCTTATATAAAACCTCAAATGTCCTTGCCTTAGCCTCAATAACTGTCTTTTTGGTTTATCTTTTCACTTCTCTATACCTCTCCAAGTTCGCTTCATTTCAGTTGTTTTGCCAAGATTTAAAATACTCTCTTTTAATTTTTATCTTGTCTTGGACGACCTCATTCCACCACCATGCCTCTTTTTGTGCTGGAGCACTCCCTTTGGATTCTCCTAAGACTTCTTTCCCTGTCCTCCTAATACACTTTGCTACCTTATCCCACATAATATTTGCACTCTCATTTACCGTCCAAACGTCTTCCTCTAGTATTTTTTTCCTGAATGATGGTTGCTTATCACCTTTCAAGATCCACCATTTAGTCTTTGAGCATCTATACATCTTCTTTTTTCTGGTCCACCTTTGAAGCTTCACATCTATGACCAACAACCTATGTTTGGCAGTCAAGCTCTCTCCCGGTATGACTTTACAATCTTTACAAGCTACGCGGTCTCTTTTCTTAGTTAAGAAGAAGTCAATCTGTGTTCTTAAAGAGCCACTCTTATAAGTCACCAAATGTTCCTCTCTCTTCCTAAAAAAGGTGTTCGTCACCATGAAATCATAAGCCATTGCAAACTCCAAAATATTCTTCCCTTCTTCATTTCTATTACCATAACCATATCTACGTCGCGTCCTATATGACCGTTCAAATCTCCTCCTATGAAGACCATCTCTTCTTGAGATATCTCTAATAGCACTCCTTCCAAGTCTTTCCAAAACCTATGCTTATGTACATCTCCTAAGCCCACTTGAGGTGTATAAGCACTAATTACGTTTACTATATCTTCTCCTAGCACTAACTTAATTGTAATAATTCTATCTCCACAGCCATTTAATCAAAATGGAGGAAATCAGCTGGCGACAAAAATTCCAGAATCAAATGGCTCAAAGAAGGAGATCGAAACACAAAGTTCTTCCATAAAATGGCATCTGCAAACAAAAGGAAAAATTGGATCGATAAACTGCAACTTAATGGGGAGCTGACAGATGATCAAGGGGTGATTAAACACTGCATTGTGGACTTCTACAACAATCTGTTTACAGAAAAAGCTAACTGGAGGCCTAAGGTGAATGGCATGGAATTCTCACAACTCAGTACACATTCTGCAGTAAGTATAGAAATCCTTTTTACAGAAACTGAGGTATATCAAGCACTTATGGACGTAGTGGAGATAAGGCCCCTGGCCCTGACGGCTGGACTATAGCTTTCTTTCAAAGTTGCTGGAGTATCTTAAAGGAGGATTTAATGTCTGTTTTTGCTGAATTTCATAGAAGCTGTAGATTTGTTCGTTGTTTGAATTCTACTTTTATTGCATTAGTTCCCAAGAAGAATGGAGCAGTGGAGATAAAAGATTACAGGCCTATCAGCTTGGTGGGAGCAATTTATAAGATTATAACAAAGGTGCTAGCAAGCAGATTGAAACAGGTGATGGATAGTCTTATTTTTGAATCTCAGAATGCTTTTGTTGGGGGAAGACAAATTTTGGATGCTATATTGGTTGCTAATAAGGTTCTGAACTCCAAAATAAAGAGTAAGAAACCTGGAATAATATGCAAACTGGATATCGAGAAGGCTTTTGATCATGTTAATTGGAACTTCCTAATTTATTTGTTGAGAAGGATGGGTTTTGGAAATAGATAGTGTCAGTGGATAAAATGGTGTATCTCCACTGCTATTTTTTTCATTTTGATCAATGGTTCTCCCGAAGGTTTCTTTGTATCATCAAGAGGATTAAGATAAGGTGATCCCCTATCGCCTTTTCTTTTTATCTTGGTAATGGAAGTTTTCAGTAAGATGATTGAACAAGCTGAAAAGGCAGGTTTCATTTAAGGTTTCTCAGCAGTACCCAACAACAGTAATCTCAGTATCTCTCATCTATTATTTGCAGATGATTCAATAATCTTTTGTGGAGCAGATTTACTACAACTAGGACACTTAAGATGTATTCTACTGGGATTTGAAGCTGTTACAGGATTGAAAATTAATCTCAACAAATTTGAGATTCTACCAGTGGGATTTTGCTCAGAATTGGATGATCTGGTTGCTGTTTTAGGCTGCACAATTGGTTCTCTCCCCACTGTATATCTGGGCATGCCATTGAGAGCCAAATTAAAATCCAAACAGATTTGGGAACCCGTAATAGAAAGATGTAGGAAAAGATTGGCTGACTGGAAAATCAGTTATTTATTAGCAGGTGCAAGAATTACTTTGATTAAGAGTATTCTCTCTAGTCTTCCAACTTATTTTTTCTCTCTTTTCCCTGCCCCAATCTCTGTGTTAAAGGAATTGGAAAGATTACAACGAAATTTTCTTTGGGGTAGAAGCGAAGGAGTCTTCAAACACAATTTGGTGGACTGGAAAGTTGTTTGCAAGCCTATTCAATTGGGTGGAGCTGGAATAAGGAAGCTAAGGCTGCATAATGAAGCTTTGATGGGGAAGTGGTTTTGGAGATTTGTGCATGAAGGCTCTAGTTTATGGAAAAGAATGATTGTGATGAAATATGGAGAGGAAAAAGGAGGCTTGCTTTCAGTAGGGGGTTCCAACGCTTTTGGTACCAGCTTACGGAAATGCATTAGAAGGAATTGGTCTAAATTTGATAGCTATATCTCTTGGAAGGTGGGAAAGGGTGACATAATATTGTTTTGGAAACACAAATGGTTGGAGGTTGGCTGTCTTTTAGAAGTATTTCCTAAAATTTATGTCATTGCATCTGATAAGAATGCTTTGATTTCGGATTATAGCACAGGTTTTGGTTCGAATAGAGTTTGGAATATATAGTTGCGAAGAAATATGAATGTCTGGGAATTCGATAGCTTCTGGTTACTGATGGAACTACTTTATTCTTTATAGACGGAAGACATAGAAGATGCATTGATATGGAAGCAGTCAAAACATACTATTTTCATTGTGAAGTCCTTTTATTTATCTTTACAGGGAGCAGAGAAGGAAGCTTTTCCTTGGAGGAAATTATGGAAAACTTTGGTTCCTACAAGGATCATTTTCTTTTCCTGGTGTGCAGCGAGGGAGAGGATTTTAACTGTGGATAATCTAAAACTAAGGAGTTACTCTATGGCTAATAGATGTTCTTTATGTCTTAGATATGAAGAATCAATTGACCATCTGTCCTTTCATGTTTTGTAGTCCAAATGTGCTTCCCCGAAAACCTCAAGAGTTTTCTTTTAGCATGGTGGGGACAACCATTGGGAAAGAGGAAGAAGAAGATATGGAATTTGGTTCCCTTTTGTTTATTTTGGTTGATTTGGAAAGAAAGAAATAGGAGGATATTTGACAACATAGAGAGGCTTGTTTTGCGTGCCAAAAGTTTTTTTCTTTTTTACTTGTACAGTTGGGTAGAAGAGGGAAGAGAGATTGATCTTTGTTCTTTTATGCATTTTGTTGCTAGCATGCAGTGATTGAGGGAAAACTGTAATTTGTTTCTTTCTTTTAGCATCTCTTTGATACTTTTAATAAAACTTACTTATCTTTTCAAAAAAAAAAAAAAATGACTGCGTACTAAAAATTTTGTGAGCCATGACGTTCCTTCTTGCAACCCGTCAATGAACAAAAAATGTAACACAGCTATATGTGCAATCACTTAATGATATGTTGTACTTGTAGTTACCAAGTGAGTGTCCTGTTGACAAGTAACGTTAAGGCACCCACCCACCTTCAAAGGAAATTACCTTTCTTACTGTTTTAATGACAATCGAAACACGCTGCCCCCCCTCAAGTATGCACTAGATAAACCCACTAGACCCACGTAATAGCCCCTAAACTATGTGGACTAGGCAAACCCATCAAAGATCCACCTTCAAAGGCAACTAACCTTACTAAGGGAACTAACAAAATTACGGCTAAAGAGCAACTGGCAAGCTATCCACTAGCAGCTTACAATCACCTACTCGAAGGGAAATTACCTTATAGCTAAGCTAACGTTTGGTATGAGGTGAAAATTTTGAGGGTGAAAGAACAAGGGTAATTATTTCCTTAGTAATAGTTAATGGGGTAATGAGCTCATAATACTTATGTTTGGATTAAGAAAGTAAATATTACTCGGTAATAATTATTTTGTATTTGAAACGTTAAAAATTTTGAAGGGGTAAAAGTTAATAGGGCTTGAAATTAGGGTAAATTGACTAAGGGTTGAAAGTTAATATTTAATTTTTGTAGTGTTATGACAAAATAATCATCATAATAATTTTTGTTTTAATACTATTTAATTTTAATAATATATATAATAAAATATATATTATTAAAATATATAATTTGAGGTAAAAATATTACTTATAAAAGATAATTTTATGATTGATTAATATTTCAACAGTAATTAATTCTATTAATGAATTTATTATTTGTTAAAAATTATTTTTATTTGGATAAAATAATTTAATAAAACAACTAATTTTAGTTTTTGTAAGTTATTATTTGTTAAAATAGCTTGATATACGTTGTTGGACCCATTTCCTAATAGTTTAAGCTTTTGGGACAATTAGTGAGTTAACATGGTATCAGAATTTTGATTCCAAGAGGTCCTGAATTCGAATTTTGTTATTTTCTATTTATTATTCTGCACTTTATTTGCTTGTGTTGGTCCACCTGGTTTGATTTGGTTTGCTTACTTTTTTTGATTTGGTTTGTTTGTCTCTGTTCTACGTGCAAATTGGGGGTTGCACGTGAGAGAGAGTATTGAAATAGTTTAATATACATTGTTGGGCCCATTTACTACTAGCTTAAGTTGTTGGGACAATTGGTGACTTAACATTATTGATTTTAATAAATTATATTAATACAATACATAATCTAGTAAATTATTATTTTTGAGAAATAATTTTATTTAATAAAAAATTTTAATAAAATAAATCACTTTAATAAGTAATTATTATTTATTAAAAACAATTTTAATGTGAGAAAATAAATAATTTTAATCATAAATTAATATTTCACTAGTATTAATTTAATAAAATTAAATAAATCATTTTAATAATAAATTATTATTTATTAAATATTATTTTGATAAAGTAATTTAATAATTAATTAATTTTAGTTTGATTAAATAAATTATTATTTTGTAATATTTATTATAATTACTTATGTAAGAACATTGCCTAAAGTTGCACGGGTATAAAAGAATGTTTTATAGGGTAATGAAAAAAGGATATATTTTTTTTATTACTCCTCCTTACCCACCTCTTCCCCCCTCCTAGGTATCAATTTACCCCCACAAGGGGGTAATCCTTACCTTTTTTTTTTCAAACAAATGTAATGGAGGGCAAAAATTATCCCAGTAAAATCTACCCCTAAAACAAACATGACCTAAGAGGAAATTAATAGAATTTCACCTAATGCTACTGTAGGTTCTAGTGAGGGTTAGATGAAACATTATCCTTGCAAGTGTACAGGTTATTTCCATGTTTCAAATTCATGATGCTCTGCTCAATGAAGCAACCTTACTACGCGCTAGGTACATCCTCAACAAAACTATACATGGCGATAAAAAACACAAAGTACTTCATGACCTCATCCAAAATGCTACATCAAAAATATCTAGCTTCTTGGACTCTTTACGTAAAACCTCGTTCTTGAGACTGTTCACTGTCTCAATTGCATTGTTTATTCACCTTTTATTTTATTTTATTCGGATAAACAACAACTATTATTAAATGAAATCAAAAGAGAGAACCATACAAGCATGAGGATGAGAAGTTCCCAAGAACAATACGTAAAAAAGAAACTAAAAACAAGCTACAGTCAACTAAAAAGCTCTTGTACTAACCCAATTGGACTGAATTAAAAATAAAGGTACTCCAACAAAGTCTTTAGAAAAGGACACCTACAAAGAGTTTAAAAAAGATACTTTTTTCCAAAAGTGATCTGGTTTTTTTGCATTTCCTTCAAAGATTCTAGTATTTTTTTCAAACAAAGGACCTACATGATTGCAAACAAAGCACATCTCTATGATATCTTAGCTTTCAAGAGTCAATGACCAAGAAATCCCCATAGTGAAGTGTGATTGCTCAAAAAATTCCATCGTTTTGAAGTAGCATCCTCCACAAATTTGAAGCAATAGGACAATGGAGGAAGAGGTGATCAAGGGATTCCTCCTTTTTGCCTTTAATTGAAAACCCAAAAATGCTCTCGGTGCACGTTAAGGGGTCTCATAGCTAAAATGCACCATTTTAGCAATTTTCAAAACTACAATTCATTCAATCAAGCTAGATCAATTAGAAAAACTTTTCAAGTTCAAGATGTTACAATTGAGATTGAAGAAAACTACAAGATCAACGGAGGCTTTAGAATCGTCGAACGTGGTAGAGGGTATGTTCGTATTCTAGTCATCTACGAGGACGAGCTCAGATGGCTGTATCAGATATGCAGGAAACGGCTCAGGAATATCAAAGGTCTTTACCAAATAGGCTGCCTTAGAGGAGGGGCGAGAACTTTGGTTAGTTCAATCATCAAAGATGGCTTTGGAAGAAAACTAGAATTGCGTTTGTTCGCACCATATGGAAGAAGATAGATTAGAATTCTAGAATTGTCATTCGGTTCAGGTTGGTGCTTTTTAATTGATATTATTAGTGATTTTTTTTCCTTGCAAAAGAGTTCCTACTTCCAACAATCATGTTCATCATGAAAGGCAGAATGTTTCGTCTCACGAAGAAGCATTCCTTGCCCCAAAAGAGTCCAAGACTTACACCCAAGCGACTGCTCTTCCAAAGTGGCAGTTCTCAAATGTCTGCTGTTCCTACAATGACCAGTTGGTTATTGTAAACTATGAAGATGCTGTTGAGAACAGCATGCTCCTAAAAAGATGTCTAGTTGGAAGATTAGGGGGCCCAGGAGCAACAAAGATGGATTTGGCTAGAATTTCAACATGGGTAAATAGAAAATGGAAAATTCCCGGAGGAGTAGAATTAAAGGAGTTAGATCAAGAGAGATTTCTCTTTATTTTTCCATCCCAGCAGATAGCTCAAAAGATAAAAAATGAGATAACCATTATGGGTTTCCCTTATGGTTAGATTATTGCAATAGTTGGAGTTGTTGCTCTAGAAGGGGTTGGAATGAAAAATCTGTTTGGATTAAAGTGGATTGCCTGTCTTTTTATGGACTGATAGTGTTCTTTGAAGTATAGGAAACTACTGTGGAGGCTACATTGAAACTGAGCCAAATTCCAGCTGCATCAGTTATAGATGGGCTAGAATCAAAGTTAGAGGAGATGGCTGAAAAATTCCAGCTTCAGTTAGAATAAAAGTGGGTCAATCCTTGTATGACTGTCTAATATGGATTGAAAGAAGGACTTGGGTTGATTGGGCTGGAGCTTTCCGACCACCGGAGGATAAGAAGAAGGTGGCACGTGAACTACCAATCAGTTCAATGAATGTCCCCTCTATTGGAAATCGGAAAGTCAAGGAGTTAATTCAACATGAGGCTAGGAATGCTAAAAGTCTCTCTAAGGATGCTGGGAAGTTCAAATGGGTACGAGTAGGCGAAAATCCCAATTCATTAATGAGGAATAAAACTCCAACTTCAATTCCAGTGGGCCAGCCTGGAGTTAATAGATTCCATGTTCTAAATAGTGTGAATGAAGAGGATCAATTAATGGAAGAACCTAGTCATGTTTTTCCTGGAAGCCTTCAACAGCAGAATAACACTAGAGGAGAAGCGGTAGCAGTCTTTGGAAATTCAGCCAGTGCATATGACAATCTGAATTTTTATGGGAAACAATACAGCTCCAGAAGAAGAACCCGGGTTTTCTTCTGAACAAATAATTTCATCACCATAGGCTTTGACTTCTTCTATAGAAACTCCTGCAGAAAAGTTTTCTATAGCTGAACCAGCTGAGGTTGAACGTAATTCTCTCTTTGAGAATATGTTAGTTCCCTTTGGAATACAAGAAGCTGCAAACGAGGAAGGTTTAGATTGTCAACCATTAGCATCTTATGGCCCTGATGAAGAGTGGAATAGAGATGTGGAACATCTGTTGCTGGAGAATTGTGGTAAGGATCAAAGTAAGATTTCAGCTTGGGTGATTAATAGAATGAAATCTTTCATGAAGATTTTGGGTATCTCAAGTGAAGGCTTCGAGGAAAAAATAATGGAATTGCTACAATCCATTGAAGAGAAGAGGAGAAGCCATAATGGCGAACATACGAAGCAACAAAAGAGCAGCACCAGAAGAGGAGTCAGCGAGTTGAGGAATTTACAATGTTCGATAAGCTATGACAAAGGAGGAATGGAATTTGTCGTGGGAGCAAGAAGAGGGGGGGAGCCATTATCCTTATGTTTTGAATGAAACCAAAAATCATAAGCTGGAATGTTAGGGGCTATTGTGGCAAGGAGAAAAGGATGTTAATGAGATCTTCAATTAGAAAATGGAAGCCAGATGTTGTTTGCATTTAGGAAACAAAACTTAACTTGGTAAACGATAGCATAATCCGATCTATTTGGGGTGGTGGATGGTATAAGTGGGCAGCATTAGCATCTGTAGGGGCCTCGGGCGGAATAATTGTCATGTGGGGTAGTAGGAATTTGGTAGCTGTTGATTCTGAGATTGGATCATTCACCATTTCCTGTTTGTTCCACCATCTGGACGCGGATATTTCTTGGACATTCACTGGAGTCTATGGACCAGTGGACAGAGCATTAAAAGAAGATTTTCTTGAAGAAATTGGAGCAGCTATTTTCAGATGGAATCAGCCTTGTTGTTTGGGGGGTGATTTTAATATGATTAGAACCGTCAAGGGAAAAAAGGGATGTAAAAAGAGAACAAAGTAGATGAAAGTTTTCTCAGAATTCATTGAAGATCTACAATGCATAGATTTGCCTTTAGGTGGAGGTAGATTTACTTTCAGTAAGTCAAGGATCGATAGATTTCTGGTATCTTCAGACTAGGAGGAGTTATTTCCTACAGTTATGCAAAGAATTCTACCTAGGTCAGTCTCTGATCACTTTCCCATTCTGCTAGATGGTGGTGGATTAAAAGGAGGTCCCAAACCATTTAGGCTTGAAAACATGTGGCTGCAGGTAGAGGGATTTAAAGAAATGATTGATTCATGGTGGAATAACTACATATTTATTGGGACTGCAAGCCACAGGCTGATGCAGAAACTAAAACTCCTCAAATCAGATCTGAAGAAATGGAATATTGAGGTATTTGGTAGAATTGACCAGCAGAAACTTAAACTGGAAAAAGACATCCAGAAGCAGGATTTAATGGACGAGGAAGACAGCATTTCAGATCAAGGGAGAACATTGAGAAAAGAAAAGATTCTGATGCTGAACAACTTAATCAAAATGGAGGAGATCAGCTGGCGACAAAAGTCCAGAATCAAATGGTTAAAAGAAGGTGATCGAAACACAAAATTTTTTCATAAAATGGCCTCTGCTAATAAAAGGAGAAATTGGATTGACAAATTACAAGTTAATGGGAAGATGACAGATGATCAAGGGGCAATTAAACTATGCATAGTGGACTTTTATAAGAGGCTATTCAAGGAAGAAGTAAACTGGAGGCCTTAGGTGAACAATTTGGAATTCTCCAAACTCAATCCACAAATTGCAGCAAGTTTAGAATCTCCTTTTACTGAATTAGAGGTCCATCAAACACTTATGGAACTAAGTGGAGATAAGGCTCCTGGCCCAGATGGTTGGAATATTGCATTCTTTCAAAGCTGCTGGAACTCTTTAAAGGATGATTTGATGTCAGTTTTCTGAATTCCACAGCAGTTGCAGGTTTGTTCGTAGCTTGAATACTACTTTTATTGCATTAATTCCCAAGAAAGATGGAGCAGTGGAGATAAAGGATTACAGACCTATCAGCTTGGTAGGTGCTGTTTATAAGATAATATCAAAGCTGCTTGCAAGTAGACTGAAACAGGTAATGAATAAACTCATTTCTGACACTCAGCATGCTTTTGTTGGGGGAAGACAGATTTTGGATGCCTCTTTAATTGCTAATGAGGTTCTAAATTCCATAATTAAGAGCAAAAAACCTGGAATCATCTGCAAATTGGACATTGAGAAGGCCTTTGATCATGTCAATTGGAAGTTTCTGATCTATCTGCTGAAAAGGATGGGCTTTGGAGAAAGATGGTGTCAATGGATCTATTGGTGTATCTCTACTGCTAGTTTTTCCATTTTGATAAATGGCTCTCCCGAAGGCTTCTTCACATCCTCACGAGGATTGAGACAAGGAGATCCTCTTTCACCTTTTCTTTTTATCCTAGTAATGGAGGTATTTAGTAGGATGATGCAAAATGCTGAGAAAGAAGGTTTCATTGAAGGGTTCACAACAGTATCCAGTAATCGAGAGCTCAGTGTCTCTCATCTTCTGTTTGCAGATGACTCAATAATATTCTGTGGAGCTGATTTACTACAAATTGGTCATCTTCGCTGTATTTTATTGGGATTTGAAGCTGTCTCAGGATTGAAAATCAACCTCAGCAAATCAAAGATTATGCCAGTGGGTCACATTCCAAATCTGGATGAGCTAGCAGCTGTTCTAGGATGTAAAACTGGTTCTCTTCCCACTAAATATTTGGGTATGCCTTTGGGAGCTAGACTCAAGTCCAAACAACTTTGGGATCCAGTTATAGAGAGGTGCAGAAACCGATTGGCTGAATGGAAAATAAATTATTTATCAACTGGGGCAAGGATTACCTTAATTAAAAGTGTGCTCTCTAGTATTCCCACTTATTATTTATCACTCTTCTTTGCCCCAACTTTCGTATTAAAGGAATTGGAAAGACTACAAAAGAATTTTCTTTGTGGAAGGAGTGAAGGAGTATTCAAACACAACTTAGTGGATTGGAGGGTTGTTTGCAAGCCCATCCATTTAGGTGGCGCTGGAATAAGGCAGCTGAAGTTACATAATGAAGCTCTGTTGGGAAAGTGGTTTTGGAGATTTGCTCATGAAGACTCTAGCCTTTGGAAAAGAGTGATAGTAAATAAATATGGTGAGGAGAAAGGAGGTTGGTTTTCTGCAGAGGGTTCAAACTCTTTTGGTATCAGTTTATGGAAAAGTATTAGAAGGAATTGGTCTAATTTTGACAACTGCATATCATGGAAGGTGGGAAGGGGAGACAGGATTTTGTTTTGGAAGCATAAATGGCTGGAGATTGGCTACCTTTCAGAAGTCTTTCCTGAGATTTACGCCATTGCAGTTGACAAGAATGCTTTAGTATCAAATTACAGCACAGGTTTTGGCTCAAACAGAGCATGGAGTGTGCAGCTACAAAGGAGTATGAATGATTGGGAATTGGATAGTTTTCGGCTACTACTGGAACTTCTTTACTCATTACCAGAGGAAGTCACAGCTGATTCAATGATTTGGAAGCTGTCAAATCACAATGCTTTCACCGTGAAGTCCTTTTATTTATTCTTGCAAGTAGGGGAGAAGGATGATTTTCCTTGGATGAAATTATGGAATTTTGTTGCTCCAACAATGATCATTTTTTTCTCTTGGTGTGCTGTGAGGGGGAGGATTTTGACTATGGATAATTTAAAATTAAGGGGATACTCTATAGTAAATAGATGCTCTTTATGTCTCAAGCAAGAGGAATCAATTGAACATCTATTCATTCACTGCTTTTGGTCCGCTGAACTGTGGAGCCTAACCCTTTCATGTTTTGGAATCCAAATGTGTTTCTTCGAGAATCTTAAAAACTTTCTTTTAGCATGGTGGGGACATCCACTGGAAAGGAGGAAGAAGAAGATTTGGAATTTGATTCCTTTTTTTTCTTTTTTGGTTGATTTGGAAGGAGCGTAATAGTCAGATTTTTGAGAATATAGAGAGGAATGTTTTGAGAGCCAAAAGTTTATTTCTTTCTTGTTTATATGGTTGCGTGGAAGAGGGGAAAGAGATCGACCTGTGTTCCTTTCTTTCTTTTATTGCTAGTATGAAGTGAGTAGGACAAGTTGTACACACTCGCTATATTTTGTTTTTTAGCATCTCTTTGATGCTTTGAAATAAAACTTATTTTTTTCAAAAAGAAAAAAAAAAGGGATTCCTCCTTTTTGCACAAAAGACACCATTGCAGCTGTAAATGATGATACCGTTTTTTTTTGCATCATAATTGGTATCGATCTTTCTATGAGCCAAAATCTATGCGAGAGTTGAACTTCAAGTGGTACCCTTGCATTCCCAATTATCTTTGCAGGATAAAATAAAGAGATTCTAGAATTCTCCGCCAACTTCTTAAATAAAGATTTTGAAGTGAAAACTCCCAATGAAGTGGGAGTCCAGACTCTATAACCAGGGACATCTTGTCTGACAGTTTGAGGACACCATTTTCTAGGAAAGCTAGTGAACGGATGAAGTCCTTGACCTCCTATAATTAAGGCTTCCAAAAAGGGGGGGGGGGAGGAAGAAAATCCCTAGAGACAAGATAAGAGGAAGAAGAAATCATTCATGCAATTGAGCCAAATGATTACGAGATAGTCTTTAAAGACTTGGAAAGGAACTCAAGAGTAGGGAATTCCCCCCTTCGCAAATATTCCCCAAAATGAATTTTTTCACCGTTTTCTCCGCTAGCTTGTTGAATTGAGAGAAGCAATTAATACCCTTAGATATGTGTTTCTAAGGATTTCTGGTTGTCCCCCTATTCACAATTCAGGTATCCCATCTGTTGTCTTGAGGCTCATATTTACTTTTAATAATCTTGTGCCATAAAGACTCGTTCAATTCAGAATCTCTGCAGTTAACTGCCAAATAAGGCTGTGTTCCATAAACTACCATTTAGTCTGGAGGAGTTCATAATTTGGAGCTTGTGATGGAAACACTATGGCTGCTTGTTGCCTGATTTTGCTAATGTGACTTTACTGGTGATCTTTTGAGCATTAATTTTATATATGAGTTTTTGGTATTTCTATTGCAGGTAAGCCTGAAGTATCAACTGTAGTTTATCAAGTTGGGGAATGCATGCAAGAACTGATGAAACTGTGGAAGGAGTATGAGTCATCTCAAGCTGATAAAAGTGGTGAAAACTCTCAAAATGGCCCTACTTTAGAAATCCGGGTACCGGCTGAGTATGTTACTGCTACAAATCGGCAGGTAGTAATATCAAAATGTTTAACTCACTTTTTTTCATGGTTATATGGAATCAATGAGGTGTTTGTTGGCTTTTTGTTTTTCATTCATTTTAGAGAACTAGATAAAATTTGCTTGCTGTACTGACACAAAGTACCTGTAGATTTGGACAATGTAAAGAAGTCAATGGTTTTGTAGGATTGTGTTATATGATCTGATGTTTAATCAAGTATTCCAGACACCATGATTTGAGTTTCGGAAAGGTTACCTTGGTTTCTCCCATAATTGCTTTTACTAGGAGTTTAGCTATTATTATTTGCTCCATCCACTCCTGTGAAAGAATAAATGATAGACACAAAACATGAATTCCCTTTAAACTAGGAATTCCTTTAGTTAACCTCATCTTCCCCTGAATTTATGCTCAGCTAAGGAGCATGGACAAGTTCTAGGAATGTGCCATACGGGTGACTTGATAGACACCGACACTTGACGGACACTCCACTGACAAAACCTGAATAGATACTCGTCTGTAGGCGTCCTATTATTTTTCAATCTTGGATGAAAATTTCCGATGCTCCCTGAATCTTCATGTGAGTCCTCATAATAAATGGTATTTGTTACACCAAATTATTGAAGTCCTGAAAGACTACTAAGAAAAGCAAAATTTGTCACATCAAATTATTGAAGTCCTGTAATGCTACTAAGAAAAACAAAACCTGAATAGATTTTTTCTTTGCTGATGAGGAAAGGTTTTCTAGTTGTCAGTATCCAACTCTGTGATGAATATCCAGTGCCACCTTTTCATTTTTATTTTCATCCATGTATTTTGCTTTACTGTGAAGATTAGCAGTCTTCCTTTTTCTGTAAGAGAGAGACATGCTTCTGTACCTCATTCTTTCTTAGAGGTGGTCTCAGGCAGCTGGGTTAATTTGGGAATTTGGAGTTCTCATCCATTTGATAGGTGTGAACATGGCCTCGCATACTTTCTTGGTGTAGAGATGAGATGTAGAAAAACCTGCATTGTAATTTCCAAATTTCTTAAAGTTGCATAAGAAAGTTATGATATGGTAGGTAATAATGTATTTGGTTGAAACGTGAGTTGTTTCCTTGCATAACAAGATGAGGAAAAGTTGGTAATTGAGGAGCTTAGGTTTCCTACTTGAATTTTGCTTTCTGTTGCAAGAGTTTCTGTTGCTGTAACTGCATTGTGGCTCTTTCCCAATAGAGCTCACAGTAGGAAATGAATCCACGTAGATGATCCCATTGGTCGAATTCCAAGAGTGGCTGTCTTAGCGGGTGTTGTTTGTTAGTTAGTTCTCTCTCTCTCTCTCTCTCTCGCGGAAAGGATTTTATCTGCTGTTGAGTTCTGTAAGCTATTCATGTGCAGGTTAGAGGTGGCCAGCTGTGGGGTACTGATGTATACACAGATGACTCAGATGTTGTTGCTGGTATGTTATGTTATTTTTATGTCTCTGTTGTTTTTCTTTAGGCCATATATTATAGAATTTGGTGACATGAAGTGACTACCATGGCTTGCTGTTTTTTAGTTCTCATGCACACTGGTTACTGTCGCCCCACTGCCTCTCCTCCTCCAGCTGCCATCCAGGAGTTACGTGCAACCATTAGAGTGCTACTTCCTCAAGATTGTAAGTTACATGCAAAACCTTCCTTTCTTACTCAGGTTGATGCTTCAGAACTTATGGGCATTCCAAGGATAGATTTTTTAACCAATTGTTGTGAGGTAGTTGGCCAGAACTCTTGGCTTCTTTAAGGAAGGTTGGAAGTTCGACTCCAAGGTCTAGCAAACCTTGGAGTTTCCCACACAAGGCATAATTCTTGGACTTAACCGGTTCACGTGATTTGTGGGGTGTTGCATAGGCTTCCGGTTTATTTATGGGCCACGTGGTTCGTTGAGGGTTACAATAAATCGGTGGGGTTCCAGGTCATCCGAAAACAAAAAAAAAAAAGGGATAGATTTTTGACTTTTACATTCTACTGCATATATGTATGATTTTGTAAGAGCATGCACTTGGTGAGTTGGTAAATACTTTATGTATGGATTTTGAAATGGAACTGAGGTTTACGTGAGGAAACATCGCAGCTAACTGGTCCTAAAAAATTTACTTCAGTACGACATTTCATGCTTCTTGAGTGGGTGAGCATATGGGAAATATGTACATGATTTTGTCAAGCGAAACTTCCACTGTTATGGTGTGGATGGATTCTTAACTTTTCCTTCATTTTTTTGGGGTGATAATTATGACTACATTATCCTTTTGCGTGTTTTTTTTTTAATCCTCCTAATTTTTGCTCTAATCTGAACCGCATATGGACCACTTGGATCGTCCTTTCTTCTTAATGATTTTCATTTCCTACTCTTTATATGCTAAACTTCCCAATTCCCACACTACTGCTGCCATCCGAAACCTAGCATCTTGACTCGTTGGGGGTTTTGATGGGCTTGATTTGATTCTACGACTTTCTTACTAACAAACCATCTACATGTGTGTTTGTGTACTATATGAATTTGCAATTTGATTATGCAAGGGATGACTAACAAGATAAAGGATTGGTGAAGAAAAATGGAGGAAATAAGGACTGGTGATAATTTGGTTAAAACAGAGAAAAAAATGATAATGTAGGTTAGAGCAATAGCTTAAAAATTAGCCATTTGCCGAACAAGAAGAGAGAGAAGGTCAAGGGTTGTCAATCAGAATTGACCCATGACATCACATAAATATGTACAGCATTTGCATCAAGTGTTGGGCATAACCAATTGTATACTCTCTTGATACGAGTTAGGTACTCGTCTAAACTTATTTTGTGATATTTTTTTAATTTGTATTTTAGAATAGAATCCTCTTTGCATACTTAGGGACACATGGATGCACATCAAATACATGGCAAGTTTGGAGGAAAAAATCTGACTTAAACTAATAAATTAAAGGTAATATAGATTACCTATTAATCCAAAACGGTCTCGAGAGTTTCTAAGGTTAATTTTGCATGTAGGGACCATGCATTAGGGGGAGCCTCGTGCATTGTGTTGTCTGTTTCATAAATTTAAAAACCCAAAATTTTCAATTTATTTATCAATAGGGTCTAAAATAGATTTAAGACCCCAAAATTTTCATTTTTTTTATGGATTGAGTGTAAATTAGATTTAAATATAATTAAAATTTTTTTAATATGAATAATGTATAAATAGTTGTTACTTTCATATAATATTTATTCGTTGTTGTGTCCCAGTCTTATTGTGACTTGATTTATCTTAAAATTGTCATGTCAATTTGTTGTAAAGTGCCATGTCCATGTCCCAAGTATGCGCCATGTTGTAAAGTGCCGGATCATATAAAAAAATTAAAAATATATTTACGAGTATATAAATTTTTTCAAAATAAAATTTTTCCAAGCAATATGTACAATCCAGAGTCATCTATATATGAATTGTAAATTCTTTAAATACTTGAAAGAAAACCTTTTCAATTGTATTCTTTGTTCTTTACAAAGAGAGAACAACCAGTATATTGTATCGAGAGTAAAGTGTATGAAGAGAGGAACTAAATCATAAAACCTTTCTAAAAAAAGAAATTAAATTATAAAGCGATCATTGAACATAACCCAAAGAATGAGTCAGCATATCATATGATCCCTTAAATCTCCATTTATTAATACTTAGAACTAGTCAACTAGGGGGAATTTTTTTTGTCTTGCGGTTGTTTTAATAAAAAAAAAAAAAAAAAAAACTGTCCAGATAAAAATATTTATCAGATTACTATTAATCAAAATGCACTTTCATAACATGTTTTCATTAAGCCTAAAAACGCAGTTTCATTTTGCGTTTTCTTTGTATTTTGGTTGGCCAAAAACGCACTTTCATTTGGCGATTTGCCCCAGCCATAAAATGCGTATTGATTATGCGCCTTATGTGAAATAGATTATAATGAAAATGCAGCATTTTCTACGTTACTGTGATGCACATCCTGGATTAGTCAACTGGTATGGAAAGAACAGAAGGCTCAGTAGCTTGGCAAATCTAGCTCTAGTAGCGGGATTCTTTGATCCATCCAAATCAAAAGATAGGGAAGAGATTGTGGAAATCAATTAAATGCATTATTTGATTCAGAAATATCAGCTCAAGTGTCTGTTCAGATGGATAGCAGCTCAAACTGATAGGTACTGCAATGGAGAGTTGTATTGTTGCATTGCAGACACAAAGGGAATTTTTGTTCTTCACAATATCATGCCTTGCCATGGAAAGACGATCGGTTTCTTCCTGTCTTCTAAATATCCTCTGTTCAAAGCAGTATTCAGATTAATGAAAATGTGGTGAGGGGCAGCAGCGGTGAGGGGCGATGGCGGTAGCTGACCTAGTGCGAGCTCAATGTTCAGCGAGAGATTGTGTTTGCGTTTGAGGAAGTGAAGTGTAGCCAAATACGATTACATAGAAAGCATATAATCAAATCGCGTTTTGTAAAACGCAAAATGAAAGTGCATTTTTGGGGCAACCAAAATACAAAGAAAACGCAAAATAAAACTGCATTTTTAGGCTTAATGAAAATGCATTATGAAAGTGCATTTTCATTAACACTATTCTGGCAAATATTTTTATGTGAATAATATTTTCTATATTTTTTTATTAAAACAACAGCAAGGAAAAAAAAAAAAAGTAGTGGCTAGTCTTTCAAGATTTTTCAAATTTGAAATAATTAAATCACTAAATATAGGCTTGCCTATATTTCTGTGTTATATATATATATTTTTTGGTGGTATCTTTTAGGTATGCTATTCACATTTTAAAAAAATTAAAAAAAGAAAAAAAGTTATTGTTTTCACATAAGTAGGCTTTTTCCCCATGTACGTTGATTTTTCTATTTTTGAGAATTTTTTTAAATGCGAATAACATGCCTAAAAGATACCAAACAAACAAGAAAAACTAAATTTTAGTGAAAAAATGCATATAAGATGAAAAGTATCCTAGAATATGGCAACTTATTTTGGGTTGTCAAACGGAACCGTAATGTCAAATGAAGTCTCCATCAAAGGCCACTTGTTACACAACATGAGAAGAGAAATTTACAAAACTATCACTGAAAAAGTAAGATTATACAAGAATCGATCGCCAGAGGAGTATTTACAAAAATCGACTCGATGTCGTCATTGCTATTGACGGCACCATGGCGTCAGTGACAGTGACGACATACTTGGCACCTCAACCCTTCAAACAAACTTCGGAAACTTTATACTGATTCATATCATCAGTCATCAGTGAGAGCACGGTTGGAGGTGCGAGGCGGCAAGAATCTCGTCACTACCAGTGACGACACACTTGGCACCTCAACTTTTCAGCCAAACTTCAGAAACTTCATGTCATCAGTGAGGGCACGGCTGGGGGCGCGACATGGCAAAGCATCTCGTCACTACCAGTGACGTTATCCCACAGCTTACCTTCCTCTCGAGCTCTGGTCATTCAGTCCGTCGCGTATGCTTCTCCTGCTTGCCCGTTCTGCTGCTTCTGGTGTCCAACGGTCGACTCTGCGCGCCGGTCATTTCCGTGCCAGGCCACACTAAAAAAGTGGAAGCACTACCTAGTATCGTGCTTCAGGTGTCGTTACTACAACTGCCGACACCAAATTAATTCTTTTGGGTGTCGTCAGTACTATTACTGACACCAAATTTAAATTAAAATTAACCGACAGTTCAGTGTCGTCAATGCTATTGCCGACATACTAAATGTGTCGTCACTAGCACTGCCGATACCGAATCGATTTTTGTCAATACTTCTCCTGCGATCGATTTCGGTACAATGTTTATTTTTTAATTATATTTATGTAAATCTCTTGCATGAGAATCACAATCGACATGAAATAATTTAAAAAAATTCCAATATATAAATATTATAGATGCATTGAGTGGATAAAGGTCAAATAATTCAATGCATGAGTGTGATGAAACAATGACCAATTGTTCAAAGCCAAGGTCAAGAAAAAGAGAAGAAAAGAGTTTTTAAGGCCCAACCTTGAGGGTCAAGTGTATAATTCTTCTAACCTCTATACTTTTCTAGGAAAAGCAGCGTATTGAATAGTGGCCAGACCTATTTTCCCCTTTCCTCTAGACCTCAGTGCGTTGCATTTTACATTTCATCGTATTGTATTTATGGTTACTTTGTCTTCTGAACATACTTTATTTATATGTGATTCTGTCATTTTTTTTCTAGCCTACATTTCTACACTGAGAAACAACGTCAGGTCCCGTGCCTGGGGTGCTGCCATTGGTTGTAGTTATCGTGTTGAGAGGTGTTGCATTGTGAAGGTGAGCAGCATTTCTTGTTATACTCTCTTTCCTTTGAATTACACATTTTTTAATAATTTAATTTGTTGACTTTCTTATAAAAAGATGTCAACTTTCTTGTCATTGCTACCTTTGCCTTTCGTTTATAAAAGATGGTTTTGTTGATTTAGTGTTTGTGTACCATTAATTCACCAACAGTTCCATATGTAATGGTTTCTTTTGTTTTTATCCATTGGCTCAGGTTTGTAGTAGTGAAGCATGGAATTTACCTATTGCAGTTGGCCATTTTTTTATGCTGTTTATTGATGGTTCTGCTCTATTGTCAATTGTCATTTTTCTGCCAGAAAGGAGGTGGTTCAATTAATCTTGAACCATGTCTAACGCAAACATCAACTGTGGAGCCAACTCTTGCTCCAGTAGTGGTGGAACGTACAATGACTACACGGGCTGCAGCTTCGGTACTTCATAATTGATTTGAGTTATTTATTGCACATGCATGTATAGTTTTGAAATATGTTAGCTATCTGCATTCAATGTTTTGGGCTGATTCCCCCCCCTCTTTTTGGGTCAAGTTTTTTTCAATCTCTGACATTGATGCTTCAATTTTGGTTTTATAATTTGTAAACAATGCCGATATACAGTCTAGAGGTCCTTGATTGTTGTGTGTTTTTTTACCTTTTTATCATGGGTTTACAAAGGGAATATTGCTATATACCATTGTATATAGTCTAAAATATTTCACTTCATTCTCATGCTGGATACGTTGGCTCTGCTGAGATTATTAGGTGAATTATGAGAAATCGAGTTTGATTTGTTTATGCTACCTTTTTTTTTTTTTTTTTTTTGTTTAATAATAATAATATGTGCATACATGTTCTCAGTTTATGCTTTGTTATCAAGTCAGTCATATCTAAATTTATGCTTTGTTAGTAAAGTTTGTCCAGGCAATGTAGGCCATTTCTGTTGCCCATGGAGCAGAATATGCATGACATTAGGAATTTCATTTGATAACCAGCTGTAATAGAATTTTCGCTGAAAGATAGGTTCCAGACAATTATTATAGCTTATTTGGGAATTAGCTGGGCTCTTACGTAGAACGATAAAGGAACTTGCACTTGGCAGTGTCATTTGAAAATGATTTTTAAGGTAGATTGTGATGCAATATAGAGTAGTGCCACACAAATAGCCGTGAGGTTGGGCCAAGTTGAGGCTAGGTGTGTGCATAACTAAAACAAAACCAAACTGAGATTTCAGCTTTTGGTTATTCGGTTTCTGTGGTTTTTTGGGTACTAAATTACATTTTGATTTGGTTCTAATTATTGTTTCCTACGGAACTGAAATAACTGAAAATCATAAGATATTTATATATATAAATTTGTTAAAAAAAAAAAAAAGTTTATATTTATATACATCCTGAACCAAACTAAACAAAACTTTAGTTTCAAACTAGTTGGGGTCGGCCATATGAATTCTCTTCATTCAATCTGTCATGAGTTATGTTTTTGGTGAGCTTATGTGAAATTTAGTCTTGAGTTCGACTCCAAAGGTGCTCCTTGAGGGTGAGCCATGGATTTTCTGTGGGTTTATCAGGTCTGCTTGGTTTGTGGGCTATTGTGCAGGTCCAATAGGTGTAGTGACTCTAGTTCCTATCGTCATTTGAAAAAAAAAAAAAAGACATCTGTGAGATTATGTGAAATTAGGTCTTTCCTCACAATTTAAGTCCACATAATTTTAGGTCTACTTTTTGACTTTTCACCCCTTGTGCTTGGATTGATTGACTTTTCTTTAATGGTGCATCTTTAAGTCTATGTTGGACTGATCAAACCATCTTAAAAAATTTTCTTTCAACTTCTCTTGAACCAAACTCTCTTAAAGAATCTTCTCTCAACTTCTCTTTTATGGGTGTCACCTCAACTTTCTTTCAGATATTTTTAATTCTTATCGTATCATCTTTTTATATTATTACACATCCATTTTAGCATCTCATTTTTGCTATACTTATCTTACGAGAGTGTTGCTTCTTAATGGCTCATAAAGCATATTAGTCCTATAACAACCATACAAAGATTTTCTTTCAACTTAATGGGTACTCTTTGGTCACATAGAACACTTGAAGTGCTTCCCCATTTTTGCCATCCAACTTGAGCCCTATGGATAACATACTTTTCAATCCTAATTTACATGAATAATTGATCTAAGATATCGAAAATGATCACTTTTTGGTACTTCTTGATTCTCAAATTTCATTATGTCCTTATTTGTAGTTTTAGTTATATTGAATTTACAATGCATATGCTCTGTTATCGCCTGCGAGCAACATACACCCACAAATACCAAGGGATACGTATATTTATAAATATGTATAATATATTTGATGATTTCTTTTAATTTAGTTCTGTACCTACCTTCTATTTGGACAATTCGGTATTTTATTAAGGAACCCAAATAATTCAGACAATTCATCAAGAATCGAAAACACAATAATCACCCCTACCTGAGGCTTATTGATGTCGGACAAATTTGGAAATTTGAGTGTGTGGCGCTAAAGTAGAATTTGTAGTGGATTTAGGGTAGGAATTGATTAGGCTTTTAGAAGGTAGAAGCAAGGATCAAAATTTTGTTTTGGTAGTTCAATTAACACGGAAGCAGCAATATTTTGAAAACATTTTGGAGATGTTCCAAAAATATTTTGGAGGCAAACAAAATTCAAGTAAATAAAATTACTTAAAATTATAATTTCAAATGAGATGTAGAAAAATTTTGTAATAAATTAATTAATAACTTATTTTAGTATTTATGTTGTATTTCGGTGTTTCAACTTGGATATTAGATGTATTGTTTCTCCAGTGTTTCAATTCGGTTTCTTAGGAAATGGAAGTGTTTTGGCTGCATCAATGGAGAGGAAAAAAAAATGATAATTTTGTTCCTGAGTGGAAGACAACAAAAATTATGGGTTTAGAGAATGTAAAACTACTGAATGGTGTTGGCTTTCAAAAATGGCAGCTTTCTAGAATTTCAAAAATGAAGGATTTTTTTGGGTGTAAATACTTTGTCATTTAGCCTTTTATTAGTTAAATGAAGATCAATTACTAGGGGAGGGGGTTAGGGTCCATTTAAGCTTGGTGTATTTGGATTCATTTTTTTTTGAAAAAGATAAGTAAAAATTTTATTTCAAAGAAGGTATAAGCATCAGGATGATGCTTAAATACTGCAATAAAGCTTTACAAGAACACCCAGCAGTATTGATCAGCTCATAGTATCAAGAAAATTCAAAAAGGAGCAAATATCAAGTTCACTTCCCTCTTTCGCCCATCCATATAAACAGCTTAGGAATACAGACTTTATCTTCAGGATAGTCCTTGTATCATCTTCAAATATCCTCCTGTTACGCTGCTTCCAAATTATCCAAAAAAGACAAAAAGGAGCCAAGTTCCAAGTAAGCTTTATCCTCTTTGCCAAAGATTGACCTCACCAAAGCAAGAGAGAAAACTTCCAATATCTTCCGGGAAACACATATAAACACCAAAACAATTAAGTATCAAACTCCATAGCTCAGCCGACCAGGTGCAGTGAATGAAAAGATGAGTAATAGATTCCTCTTGCTTTAGACACAATGGGCATCAATTGGCTAAAAGATATCCTCGGTGCTGTAGGTTATCCAATGTCAAAATCTTACCTTTTACAGCACACTAAGAGAAAAATATAACTCTAGTAAGGGCTGCAGCTTTCTAGATTTTCGGCCATGGAAAAACATCTTTGATACCACCCTGTAGAAAGGAATAAAAGGACTTCACTGAAAAAACCCTGTTCTTTGAATGCCTCCAAATAACCACATCAGAATTCTTAGTCAAATGAATAGAACAGAGTAAGTCCATTAATGCCATAAGACTATCAAACTCCCAGTCATTCACATTCCTGCATAACAGCACAAACCAACTGCTTTGGTTTCTAACATCATTGTAGTATTCAAAGACACATGCCTCTTTGTTAGCTGCAATTTCATAGATTTCTGGGAAAATATCAGAAAGACAGCCAATACCTAACCAATCTTGTTTCCAAAATAAAATTCTGTAACCTTTCCCCGCCTGCCATGAAATACAACTGCTAAAAGTTTGCCAAAGCCTTCTTATTCCTCTCCATAAACCAGTACCAAAAGGACTGGACACAGAAGAAGAGGACCATCCTCCAAACTCTTCACCATATTTGATTGCAATCATCTTTTTCCAGAGTCTATTGTCCTCCTGAGCATATCTCCAAAGCCATTTTCCTAATAAAGCTTCATTGTTCAGCTTCAATTGTCGGAATCCCACTCCTCCAGCCTTTACAGGTTTACAAACATCCTTCCAACTCACAAGACAATGTTTGTAGACCACCTCGCTTCTTCCCCAAAGCAAATCTCTTTGCATCCTTTCCAATTCCTTGATTACAGAGATTGCGGCTGTGAATAGGGAGAGGAAATAGGTTGGTAGGCTAGCAAGAACACTTTATTTCTCCAAAACAGGGTCCCAAATATGTTTGGATTTATAAGGGGCACCCAATGGCAAACCAAGATAAGTAGTAGGAAAAGAGCCAATCTTACAACCCAAAATGTTTGCCAAGTCCCCCAATTCTTCCAAAACACCTACTGCCATGACCTCGAACTTTTAGAGATTTATTTTTAATCCAGTAACCGTCTCGAACCCCAATAAAGTGCAGCGTAAATGCCCCACTTGCATCAAATCAGCCCCACAAAAGATGATAGAGTCATCAGCAAATAACAAATGAGATATATTGAAAGAGCTTCTACCTGTACCGATTGCAAAGCCATCAATAAAGCCAGCTGCTTCCACTTGTTGCAACATCCTACTAAGTACTTCCATAACTAAAATAAAAAGGAAAAGAGAGAGGGGGTCTCCTTGCCTTAAACCTCTAGAAGAAGCAAAGAAACTTTCAGGGGAACCATTGATCAAGATTGAGAATCTAGCAGTTGAAATGCACCATTTGATCCATTGACACCATTTGTTGCCAAATCCCATTCTACCTAACAAGTAAATCAAAAAATTCCAGTTGACATGGTCAAAAGCTTTCACAATATCCAATTTACAAACAATTCTTGATTCTTTTTTCTTAGTCTTTGAGTCTATAATCTCATTTGTTACTAAAACAGTGTTCAAAATCTGGCTTCCTCCCACGAAAGCATTATGAGAAGATGAAATAAGAGGGTCCAAAACTATTTTCAGTCTGCTAGCAAGAACCTTGGATAGAATTTTATAAACAGCCCCCACCAAACTGATAGGCCTGAAATCTTTAATATCTACTGCACCTGTCTTCTTTGGAACGAGAGCAATGAAAGTTGAATTCATGCTTCTAACAAATCTGCTGCTTTCATGAAACTCAGCAAAGAATTGCAACAGGTCTGCCTTAAAAAAATTCCAATAGCTTTGGAAAAAAGCAATAGTCCATCCGCCTGGACTAGGTGCTTTTTCACCATTTAGATCATTGAGGGCTTGTAAGATTTCACTCTCAGTAAAGTGCTTTTCCAGCTTCTCGGCTTCAGTGGAACTAAGCTGAGAAAAGTCCAAATCATCAACCTTTGGCCTCCAACAAGCCTCTTCTTCAAAGAGCTACTGATAAGATCTTCTATGATTGAGCCATTAAACCTTAATCTATCAATCTAATTCCTCTCTTATTTGCTGAAGCCATTTTGTGGAAAAACTTAGTGTTTCTGTCACCCTCTTTGAGCCATTTAACTCTATACTTTTGTTTCCAACTAATTTCCTCCATATGAAGTATTTTCTTCAGCTCCAGAATTTTGCTCTTTCTATTGCTTCTGTTCAGATTAGAGAGCTTACCTTCATCGTCTAATAAATCCAGATGGTAAATGTCCCTTTTAAGTTGAAGTTTCTGATGATCAATTCTTCCAAAAACCTCAACATTCCATTTCTTTAAGTCAGCTCTAAGGCATGACAGCTTTTGCATTAACCTGTAACTAGCTATGCCTTTGAAATTATGGCTCTGCCACCATGCATCTATCATATCTTTAAAGCCTTCAACTTGCATCCACATGTTCTCAAACCTAAAAGGTTTTTGCCCACCTTTTAACCCTCCCCCATCCAACATAATTGCGAAATGGTATGAGATTAATCTGGGTAAAGTTTTTTGATATACTTCAGCATAATTGGATAGGATTATTTATTGAGGATTTTTGGAATTAATTTATTTACTTTCCTTAATTTATGTTATTTACTTACCTTAGATAAGAAGATTTTATTTCATTTGAATTTCAGCCCTAGCCCATATAAAGGCTAGGAATTGTAAGAGAGGGAGCTTTGAATGAAATTGAATCCAGAATTTTAAATTAGTTCTTTTAGTTGTTAAATTCTTATTCTTCTTTTGTTTTCTTTCTCCGTTGTGCTGCATCACCCATTTTGAAGTGTCAGTGCTTCCTACACATCGACAAAAGAAGCTAACCCGTGCTCTAATGAGTAGGATTAGAGCAGGAAACACACTCCAGGACTACTAAAAATGAGGTCCATGGATAACTGTTGTCCTATACTTAAAAATAAATAAATAAGGTAAGACTCACAAAAGATAACATCAACACAAAATAGCGATGAGACAGAGAATGGTAGCAATGATAGCCATTTTCAACATACAAGAATAGCAACGAAAATTGCATTTTCAAGCATACAGAGAGTCTATTTTGACCTAAATTGTGCACATGAACAAAGGCTACATATCCAAACACAGGAGGTGTCACAGAGAAAGGACATCTATTAATATATAAAAATGACAAAGGGCGTTATTACCCAAGACTACAAAAAGCATACAACAAAGGAGATGATAAATAGTAAGAAAATCCTCCCCCAGAAGGGCTTTGGAGCATACAAATTAAACACCATGTTACGAGCTATATCTAACAAGACAAGAAGTGCCATCAACTTAACTAATATGAAGTTGGATAGAATTTGAATTAGAAAATAAGGAAGATTTACTTGATGCTCAAAATTACAGAAAGAATCAATTGCCTAAGCAGCATAGAGAGTTTGAATTAGCTCACCAATCTAAGGTGTGAGGGTATCATAGAAGTTGGAGGATTAGAATCCAATGGAGTGGGCTTAAGTAATGGAGTACCATTAGGCATGTAAAATGGGTCGACCTTACCCAGAAATTGGGCTGACTCGGACCCTGGCTGCCTCTAAGTAAAACAAGATGGGACGAGACGGACCGAGTCGGATTAGTGTCAAACAAATTCGACATTGAAACATTGGCCCTATGTATTTTTTAATATTTTTCAAAATATTTTTGAACAAATTAGGAAAAGATTAAAACAAAATAATTATCCAATTCGTCTTAAAAATAATTGATGTAATTTCAATTACATTTAATTTTGTAATTGAAAAAGTACAAATAATTGGAGAAAATAAGACAAACTAATGAGTGGTATGGTTATCTATATTTATAACCCTAGAGTCTATACTCATCAAGTAATGTGCATAATTATAAATAGATTATAATCATCCTAAATTTCTACACTACCTTATATAAAATATATCTTATAGCTAACACTCTCTTTCAAGTTAAAGCATACATATCATATGTTCCCAGCGTGTTACATATGTATTAAACTCACATGCCCCTTAAAGCTTTAGTAAATAAGTCTGCCAGCTGATCTTTAGATTTCCCATGAGTTGTCATCAAATTCTGGAGGAACTTTTGTCGAACAAAGTAACAGTCTACTTCTATATGCTTTATCCTTTCATAGAATACATGATTTGAGGCTATATGAACCACTGCTTGATTATCACATATCAACTCCATAGGAGATTCATGCTGCACATCTAATTCTTCAAGTATATGTTTCATCCATACCAATTCACATGATGTGCGCACCACAACTCGGTATTCAGATTCTGCACTTGATTGAATTACAACAGTTTGTTTCTTACTTTTCCTAAGTATGAATCCTACAAACATACGATATCCAGCAGTGGACCTTCTATCATGTGGAGATCCAACCTAGTCAACATCGGTGTGTCCTCGAATCATCGTATCGCCATCATCCTTATATAATTAACCATGACCTGTAGCACTTTAGAGATACCTCAAAAAGTAGATAACATCAACCCAATGACTCAATAAGTAACTTAACACAATTGTAGCAAAAGAAATGTTTGAATGAGTATTCTAAGTTCGAACTCATGACCCCAACTCACAATGGAACAACCTTATTACTAATCCAAGACCACCCTTTTCATATCTACATATATAGCTAATAAAAAATAAAGAATTTTATTGTATCACAGCCATGTCTATATCATCATTTTTTTCGAAATCGCTGAATCTGTATTTGTACTAGTATCGTGTCTCTATCCCATATTCGTGCTTCTTAGTTTACAACCCATTTCGTATCCTCATAATCGAAATACACCCGCAGCCGTGTTAAGATTCCTTTCTGTTTTGATCCTGGAAAAGCTCTCGGCGCATGATAAGCACACTGCTATCATGCACCACTTTAGGAGCTCTAGGAGGTGGTACCCCTCGTTTCAAGGGGGTAGTATCAGGAAATCCTTGCATGTAGATCATGTCACTATTGACATCGCTGAGGATTTTAAGTTTAAGGGAGGCATCAGAATCGTGGAACGAGGAAGAGGTTATGTAAGGGTAATGGTTTTATACGAAGAAGAACTTCAATGGCTCCAAAAAATTTGCTGGAAACCTCTAGGGAGGGACGACAAAAAGCTGCAGCTGGGTAGCATTAGAGGAGGAGTCAGAACAGTTATCTGCTCACTGATCCCCGATGGTCTTGGTAAGAATGCTGGAACTCCGTCTCTTTGCCCCTTTTGGAAGAAGGCTGATTATGATTCCAGAATTGGTAGATGGGAAAGGTTGAGAATTTCTGGCTAAGCTCTTAGAATCTTTCCTTCCTTGGAGTCCTCAAGTCAGAGATAAAGCCTCTACTCAATCTAGTGCATCCCTGGTTCAGAATGCTGGAAGTTTAATGCAGCAAACTAAGGTTTCAAGATCTTATCTTTAGGCTGCTGCTCTTCCTCAATGGAATGCTTCCACTGTTCGTAGTTCTTTTAACAAACAGCATGTTATTGTCAATTTTGATGATGTTGTTGTGAGCAGCCACAGTTTGAAGAGGTGTTTGGTTGGTAGTTTTGGAGATTCAGTCTCTACCAAGATTGATATCAACAAGGTTCAAACCTGGGTACATAAAAATTGGTCTTTTCCTGGTGGAGTTATTGTTAAAGAATTATATGACGATAGATACCTTTTTATTTTTCCCTCCCAAGAGATTGCCACTCAGATTTTAAAGAAAGACCATTTCATAGATGGGAATTATCTATTATTAGACCCTTGGCATAGCTGGATTTGCTGCTCCAGAAGAGGATGGAATCAAAGCTCTATTTGGATTAAGGTGGTGGGTATACCAGTTTATCTTTGGAACATCAATGTGTTTTAGAGTATAGGAAACTATTGTGGAGTCTTTCAAGGCATTGAAGAAAATTGGAGTAGCTCTACTAATTACAAATGGGTTAGGATTAAGGTCAAAAGAGATGGAAGATCAGTTCCGGCGTCAGTTCCTTTGTTAGTTGGTCAATCCAAATACAATTGTCCTGTTTGGGTTGAGCGGAAACCATTGGTGGACTGGCTTGAAGCATCCCCCATCAATGGAGTTTTCTGGCCATCAAGGGGGAAGTCGAAGGAGGCGCGTGGATCAACTGCTGATTCATTGCATATTACCTCTCTTGATAATTGAAAAGGCAAAGCCAATCAGAAGACCGAGGTTCAGAAATCCAAAAGTCACTCCAATGTTGCTAGAAAAGCTAAATGGATCCGGGTAGGTGGAACATCAAAGGAAACTAAGAGTGAATCTCAATATTCAATGAACCAGGTAAGCCACCTTTCAAATAATAATTTTGAGATTCTAGGTAATCTAATGGACAAGGAGTTATTACCCTATTAATGACAGTATGGATCACATTAATGGTGATCTCTTTCAGCCGACATTGTTTATAATGACTGTAACGATCCTTTAAGGAAGATATATAGTCCTTCTCAGTTGGCTACAGTTATTCCCGACAGTGAAAGATTCTTTGGGAAGAAGTATAGTTCCAGGAAGTTGGGTATGAATGCCAATCTTGATAAAAGTACATCTCTACCCTTAGCTCTCTCCATTCTAGTTAATAATGCTGACAACTTTGGAGCAGATTCTCCTTTTGAAGGAAACCTTCAGCCTGATGATGAATTATGCTTTGAGAATATGCTCCTGCCTTTAGACTGTACCCCTCTTGCTTCCTGCAGTCCAGCAGATTGGAGTTCTGACTTCTTATTATTGGGAGACTGCGGCTATGATCAGCAAAAAATCTCTACCTGGGTTATTAATAGAATGAAGTCTCTGAAGAAAATTCTAGGGATCTCCAGTGAGGATTTAGAAGACAAACTTATGGACTTGCTTCACTCTATTGAAGAAAAAAGAAGGAATTAGCAAAGTGGAGAACGGAGAAAGCATAAAGGAAACTACAAAGGAGTCCGAGAGCTAAAAAATTTGCAATGGTCAATTTCTTACGATAAAGGAACACAGCAAGGTTCTCAGTCCGCTGTTTTTGGTGAAGGAAGGAGCAGAAATCCATTAGCATTGTGTTTTAAATGAAGCCCAAAATCCTGAGTTGGAATGTTAGAGGTTGCTATGGGTCGGAGAAAAGAATGATAATCAAATCCTCTCTAAAGGCATGGCATCCAGATGTGGTCTGTTTGCAGGAAACAAAGTTAACTACTACTGATGATTATACGGTTAGATCTTTGTGGGGTGGTAGCTGGGTTAAATGGGTTGCTCTAGATTCTGTTGGTGCTTCAGGTGGAATTCTGATCATGTGGGATGATAGGAAGCTGTCACTGTTGGAATCAGAGGCCGGATCTCATTCCTTATTTTGTTTGTTTAAGCAGATAGAGGAGGATATCTTTTGGTCCTTTACAAGTGTGTATGGACCAGTTGAGAATAATTTAAAAGCTGACTTTTTGGAGGAAGCTGGTGTTGCTGTATTTCGATGGAATGCTCCTTGGTGCATGGGTATAGATTTCAATATGGTTAGAAGCATTGAAGATAAATGGAATTGTAAAAGGAGAACTAAACACATGAAAATGTTTTCTGAATTTATAAATGATCTGTGTTGTATTGATTTGCCTTTGGGAGGTTGCAAATATACTTGGAGTAATAGCACTAGTAAATCAAGAATTGATAGGTTCCTAGTGTCTAATTTATTATGGAAGCATCCAACATGATCCCCATGATTCTCCATCGCTTAGAAAAACTCAATGCCATCGAGTTAAAAGCTTGTGCATTAGTATCTGGTCGCATTTTTCACTTGAAAAGATATCTTCCGAGTTGAAGGAGAATGAGGTTCTCAATATTGGACAGGCATGGACACCACTGAAGAGGTGGAAGAACTGGAACTGGTGCAAAAACATCGCCATAACCTGCAGAGAATAGTTGAGGCCTAAAGATGTTTTGACAAGATAACAAGTTCTCCACATTGCAAATTACGACAAAACTCACATCACATGGCAATGTAAAAAATATTACATTGCGACTAAGATCGCAAAGGATATAGAATGGTCCACAATCTCTGGCATGCAATATTTAGCAGGATGATATGGGGTAACAAGTAGACAATGCATAAGTCATCATTGAGTTACATCCATTAAAGTTTTTATTTCCACTAATAACATCGTTAGGAAATTTATAATAATTATTATTCAATCTAATTTTTCATTTAATATCAGTATTATAAAAAAAAGGGTGGAATACGTGGTTGAGAATAAATAACGAGTGATGAGGCAACCGAATTCGTCAAAGTAGAATCCCTCAAAGACGAATGAGTGGAAGGAAACTCAATGATATTAATAGAATAGTGGTAAGAGATGCTATACACAACTTGTATGAAAAATTGTTCAATGTATGCAATTGGCTAATCTCCTGGAAGAACAACTTGGACATAGACTCAAAAGAACTCCCAACTAATGAGGTCACTAAATAAAGCTCTTGAGATGCTTAAATTATCCCCTAAAGAAGTAACCATCACCAATGATAAAGTTTGTGCAATCTCTATGATCATTATTCATAATATCTTCAAACCAACCAACAAAATCAAGACAAGTAGAGCATGAAACTTGTGCTTCAAGATTCCTCCCATAATATGGTAGGGACGACAAAGATGATAGTGGAACCACTTCAGACACATACTGAGGATTTGGTGACTCGTCATGATTAGAAAAGGAATTAACTGTCAAAAGAGGAGAATGAGTAATAGACTCACAAGTGTCAATAGAAACTGTAGGAATGCTAGGTTCAGGAGGTGGACGAAGCAACTTAATGGTTTGTTCAGAGTAATTTGACTCTTCAAAACACGACAGTATAGAAATTTGACTAGTAACCTTAGGAGTCCTACTAAATGGAGTGGATGTAGAAGAGTCTGCTATAGGAGAAAGATATGAAACCTCAACGTGGTCATTTGGTGGATGAACATACGGAGTCAAATGAACAAAATGTGAGGTACTAAACACTTGGGGAGGTAGATGTTGAGTATTAGGGGAACAATTCTACGACATAAACTCATGAAACTTAAATTCATAATATTTTCTAATCTCTAAAACTTTAGAGTAAGCTTCATTGATGGTCTTAGGAGTGTATCACTTAACCTTTGCATGGATGTAGTGCCTTAACCCATGGACAAATCTACTGATGACACAATGCTTATCTCGAAAATCATACCACTTTCTAAGAGTTTTAAATTGATTCAAATACTCATCAACAGAATGCTCCCGTTTAATGGGCATCAAGTGAGACTATGCTTCATTCCTAAAACTTTTAGGAATAAATTGATAGCTCAAAATTTGTCTCATCTCAGGCCATATAGTAGCAGGCCTATTGCCTATCATGTCATAATATAACTCAACTATTTGTCAATACTTTCTAGCATGATTGGTTAATCTCGTTTTGGCCAGACGAATACACTAGTAATCAAATAGGTTGTGATAGTAAAAAATGCATTGAATATCATCCATCCAAACAAGGAATTCATGAGGAATGGGAGTGCCACTAAAATAAGGAGGATCTTTGACATTAGTTTCATGAATAGAACGAAGTCCTACTTTATTAGGAAAATATGATTGAGTTTCTAAATTTATGGTAAGAGAACACAAGCAATATATATATATATATATTTTCAAAAGCTGATATTAAAGTAAAATGGAAGAGTAACAAAAATATAAAATCCTAATATTCTTAGAATAGGAATTGCAAATTTAATAAATGAAACTCAACAAATAATTTAGGCAAGGGTTGGTTGATTTTTTTTTTTTTTTTTTAAGTTGGGGTAACTAAGATAAATGAAACAAATGGGCAGATTTAATGTCATTTCTTGCAATTCACATGGCTATATGATATAAGAATTTATTGTAATTAACAATGAAAGAATAGTACCTTAATCCAAATCTTTGCTCCAACCTATGTGAAGTACCCACTTAACTACAAAATTCAATTTTTTAATATATTTTTTATTTTTTTAATAAATTAGAACACTGCTGGGCTGCCAAAGAATTACCAGAGATTTGCCGGAGCAATGCAAAGGTGTTGCCATGCCTAGATGTGGTGGCTGGGTTTGGGTGTGGAACCGATGTCGACTGGTGATGAACTTTTGTCAAAGATTGGCTTTGACGATGGATGGAAACATTGATTAGGGTTTTTTTGTCTGCGAAGATGGAATATGGTGGAAGCGATTGTTGTCTAGGGTTTCCGTCGACGGCTGAAATAGTGTTTGAATTTCTTTTTTCCATCGGTGATTCGCTCTTATACCAATTGATGTAGCACGGCAAAAGAGAAAAAATGAAGAACAGAGACTAAACTAAATAAAACTCAATTTCACTTCAATATCATTTAAAACTGAGTATCTCTTACAATTTTCAACCTTTTATATAGGGTAGGGTTGAAAATCAAATGAAATAAGATCTTCTCTTCTAAGATAAGTAATAACATAATAAGTAATAACATAAATTAAGGAAACTAAATAAATGAATTCCAAAAATCCTCAATGACTAACTAATCCAATCTAATTCATTATGGAAACATCTAACATGATCCCTATCAATGGGTGCCATATTCGTATCCGACACGTATTGGACACACTTATTCCTTGGACATTCCAATATACGTGTGTGGCGTCTCCTATTATTTAATTATTTTTCTTCAAATATATTATTATGGCAAATCTAGGCAAATCTAGATTTTAGAAGTCGAAACTCCTAAAACTTGTAATTTTTTAATTTATATTTTGTTATGGTTTGTATATTGAATTATATATTAAAGTAGTTTTGTTGTGGATGTTATTCACATATATAACTAATAAAAATATATAAAATTTAAATTTTTTTGCTGTATCCCTATGGTGTCCATATTCTCATTTTTTTTTTTTTTGAAATTGCCGTATCCATGTTCGTGTCCGTATCTTTATCGTATCTATATCCATGGTTCATAAGTTGGTGTATTAGCAAATCTCAAAATGGAAAGGTTGTTTCTCATGGCCCATGCTCTTCATCTGAGGTCCCAGCTCCCTCATTTCATTCTCACCTCATTCCATTAATGATTTACCCATTGTTTTATGCTTTGTTGTGGTCGCTATGCTTTATCTTTTATTTCTATTCTAGTATTATGTAAAGAGGCAATATCTATGGAAGCATGCTATAATGAGTAAATGAGTGGACTTCATAAGGACCAGATTAGGGGCTTACTTCTCTACCTTTTGGAAAGCAGAAAGTGGAATGACATTGGGTGTACAACTGTGAAGTACCTGCTGAATGGTTATGTTGAAGGGCTCAAAGCACGACTTGTTGCTAAGGGTTTCAGCTGGACATGGCGGAGATGATTACTAGGAGATCATCTCCCGGTGTTCCTCGTCTGAATTCTGTTTGGATACTCGTTGCAATTTTATTTTCTTCCTTTGAAAGTTATGTCATGTATTTACTTGCTATTTATACAGAGATTCAGTGTCCATATTGTAGTCTTCTTGTTGATTTGGTTATCAGCCTATGTGCCATATGCAATTGTCAGATATTGAGTATTCCAAACTTATATTAGCTACAAGATACTTGTCTGCTATGCTTACCATTTATTAAGGCATTCCACTGCAGAATACAACAAAGTTGTGAGAAGAAAGTTAACGATTTGAAAATCGACAGAACTTCTACAAATAAAACCAAAGAACAGAATATTGTTTCTTTCGTAGAATTCTAATGATCCAGTTGTACGGTCATCTTCTTTTTGATTTGTTTATCGGGCCATGTGTTATGCTATATGCAATTGTCAGATACTACCCTAAACTTATATTAGCTACATGATACTTCCACGCTTCAACTTGTGAGAAGAAAATTCACAATCTGAAAATCTACTAAACTGCTGAGGTTACACCCAAACATAAAAGATTGTTTCTTTTCTTAAGCAATTTAATGTTGTTTTGCTAGGGAAGTGGGTGTGGAGGTTTGCTTAAGTATTGGATAGGCTTTAGTGGAAGGTGATTTCTTCCAAGTATGGCGTGGAGTGGAGGGACTGGGGATCATAGAAAGTCATAGTCGCTCATGGTGTGGGCTTGTGGAAGGGGACAAGGAGATACAGGAAGGAGGTAAGTAACCATTTCATATGGCATCTTAGATATGGAGAAAAAAATAAAATTTTGGGTTCATAATTGGATGCTGAAGGTAGCTTGAAGAATTTAATTTCCTGATTTTTATGATCTTGCAAGAGACATAGGAGCGTCAGTAGCAAATTTTGTAGATAGTAATGTGCAAAGTCAGTCATGGAATGTCATTTTTCAGAGGAATCTTCGTGATTGGGAAATGAAGAGATTAGTAGCTCCTTTGTAGGTGGTGCTGCAATTCCATTTGAGGTGGGGTGGATGAGGTGAAATGGGCCCTTTACGAGGTGAAGTCTTTGATAAATTCTTGATGGGCAATAGAGATAAGAATTTCCAATGGGCCAAAGTGTGGAAAAAGGGGTGACTCGAAAAGTGCCTTTTTTTCATTTCGCGTGTTGCTTTTGGGAAGATTCTAGCTCTTGCTAACTCACAGATATGAGGGCATGCATTAGCACGTAGATGTGACTAGTTTAAAGGAGAGGAGGAATCTATAGACCATTTATTCATTCATTGTCCTTGGTCCAGAGGCCTCTGTAACATGCTTTTGAATAGCTGTTGAGTTCAGTGAGTATTTCCATCGGACATGAAACGTGTGCTCAGTTCGTGATGGGGATTTAAGTCTTATAATCTGTAGAAGAAGAGCTGGAATATGGCTTCTTTTTATTTTCAATGGCTTATCTGGAAGGAGAGAAATAGCAGAGTTTTTGAATATAAAGAGTTGTCAATTGTGTAGAGTGAAGAGTTTATCTTTGTAAGTTTTGGTATAGCTGGAGAGTGGGAGGTGTGGAACCTAATTTGGACTCCTTTTTTACTTCTGTTGGAACCATGATAGTGTAGGAGTGGGGGCTAGTCCTCTTTTGTAAGCATTTCCTTGATGCTTTTAATAAAATTTTTAATCATCCAAAAAAAAAAAAAAAAGGGAATTCCGAGTTGAAGCACATCAATACACAGTGAAATACAATGTAGTATACCAAAATAATAAATTATTGGCTTTTATACATTTAGAAAGATTTCAATATATACTTCTAACTATTCTTGTGTAATTGTATATTTTGCTTTTCTTTTTGTCATTTTTGAAATGTTCTCCAAATATTTCTATTTTCGTACTAATTGAAATAACCTACTAAAAAGAAATTTTGATACTTGCTTGGGCTTAGGTCTAACTTCTAGTTTTGCTTTCATGTATGTTCATAACTTTTAGTAATTTGCTTCTTTCAATTGTGTTCATTTGCATAAATTGTGGTTTTATAAACAATATTCAGCTTAACTGTTGTTTCTTACTCTTCAGAATGCACTAAGGCAACAAAGATTTGTACGGGAAGTCACAATACAGTACAACCTATGCAATGAGCCATGGTATGTCAAAATCATTTTTTCCTTCTCCAGTTGCTTTTTGGAGGCTTATATGCCAATTTTTTTTTGGTCAGTTTACTAGAATTGGAAGTTCCTTTTTTTTTTTCCTCTTTTTTTTTTTTTTAATAACTGTTGAAAAGTAGGAACGTCACTTGCTTCATGAGAATTTTCTGCCTCTCAAATATGTGCATCATAAGTTTGTGGAACCTCCATGTAGTAGCCTCTAATATACACATAGGTTTTTCCATAAATAGCATGTGCTGTCCTTAGATTAAAATGACACTAAAAAAGGCAAGATATGAAGATCATCATCTTATTTCAATTCAAAAACCAAAGATGCTCCTCAAGGGAAACGAAAAAAGGGGTTCATCTTTAGGGCTTTCAAATTTTAGGTTAGGGTTTCCTAACTTGGGTCTTTAGCCATAGAAAAGTTAGGCGGAAACTCCAAAAAGCCGAAGGATGCTACAATGTGGATTCACCACAATCAATATAGTCACTAATGAGATCCACAATGACGCGATTAGAATTTGAGTGGGGGGGGGGGGTTTCTAACAATCAATTTTGATATTTGAGGAAGAGGCCCATTGGGTGATAATGTTTTGCTACAGTGCATCTTGGATAGGAGGAGGCAAGCAACAATTGGGAAGATTATGAAGTGGAAATCGAACCATTCTATGCTCCAGACTTTGGAATAGGGGAGAATGGGTCATGGAGCTCAGACTGTTCTCGCCTCAAGGTCAGTCCTGGGTTTCTATCCCTGAGGAAGCGAGTAGAGTTTGGTTCTATTTTGTGAAGGCGCTATTTTAGTTTGATCCCAGTGGAAAGAAAATGATAGCTTAGTTAGTGAATAAATATTTAGTTGAGGCTTTGTTGCTTCAGTGTTGGCTGGATTTAAATCACAGATGTAGGGTAGCTAAAAAACGGGGAGAGAGTTTGATGATAGAAGGGGAAGATTGTGTCAAGAGTCGTGAGTATGTGAGTTGTTGCTTGATCGGCGACTTTGGTGGAACATAGGCAGGCTTGGTGGAGGTCAATGAGGTGCATTAGTGGATTAACAATTTTTGGAAGCTGCCTGGAGGGTTTCAGGTGAAAGATTTGGGGAAAAGGAAGTTCCTATTTGTTTTCCCATCATCGTCAGCAATGAAAGGAAAAAAAAGGAAAGGAAAAGCTTGTCTGGATACCCATTGTTGATTGATGATTGGCATGAATGGGGCCTTTGTTCAAGGTTTGAGTGGGTGCAACAGGAGGTTTGGGTGAAGGTTTTTGGTCTAGCAGCGCATCTATGGGGAAATGATTCAAGAGCATTGGAGATTTGTGTGGAGGTTCTCTGGCAACAGATGACACGATAAAGAGAATTGCAGGGTCTGTGAAAATAGTGATAGTTGATTCGGTGCATGATGTTCCATTATGGGTTAAAAAAAATGGAGAAACCCTATCGTCAAAGGGTGATACTAGTGTAGAGAAGAAGCCAAGCCTAGGGCAACAGAGCATGTGACATGCAACGGAAGACTTTGGAAGACATAAACAATGGGTTAGATCCCTTTTTTTAGTCGGGAGTTTGAGTGGTGGGTTGTTAAGTTGAGAAAAAGAATTAGGCCCTAAATTTAAACAAAGGTTGTGGGCCAGGGTTTGAATCCGTAATTGATTTAAGGCTTTGCAAGTGGAAACGGACTTGTGGGCTCCCAATCAAATTGGGCCGAGATGCTATAGAGGCTCAAAGACCTTGCATTTTAGACTGTTCAGGCTTTTCAAGTGGTCTCCAATGTAGTCTACTTATAATGGGCCTAAATCCAAGCGGATTATCCTCGTGTATGTCCAACTCTTATATTTCTGGGCAGATCACGGAGCTCTATTTGGGGTCTTCTCCATCCTCTCCATTTTTTCCTCCTCATCTTTGCTTCTCAGATGAAAGAGAAATGATTGGGAAAGAGCTATTGGAGGCTAGGACAATTTTGGGGGGGGGGGGTTATGGTACATTGTCATATGTTAGTAAGGAGCTAGGGATGGTAAGGTTAGAGTTTGTGGGGACAGAATTAGATATGGAGCTTGTGGAGTATAGCCAGTAGCCTGTTTAAAATGATCAGTTGATGACAGTGAAAAGGGGGAATTATGTTGTTGGGAATCATTTGATGAAGAGGCTGTGGTTTTTAATTGCGTGTTGAGTAGAGTTTAATTAGCGAGGGTGCTATGAGTTTCTTGTGTAAGGTATAAGGAGCTGACTAAACTGATTAGAGCCATTGAGAACATATGGAGGTAATCTACATTCAAGGATACCAATGATCAACATTGGTACCATTAATAAAGAGAAGGGGTAAAGAGAATTTCATTCACTGGAGATTTGAGTGGTTTTTTTTTTTTTTTATGTGGGATGGAAGAGTTCTTAACCTCGAGGATAATGAGATAGGAAGCTGGTCCGTTAGTTGCTACTTTGGGAGCATGGAGGAAGATAGGAAACTGGTATACGGGCTAACAAACATTTGTTTGAAGGAGTTTCAGGAGGAGGGTGGAGCAGCTATGTAAAGGGGAGGTGCCATGGTGGGCAGGGGATGATTTCAACCACGTCAGATTTGGATTGGAAAGATGGAATTGCAGAATCAATTATGCCTTTATGATAGAATTTAATGCCTTTATTTAAGGCTCTGGTTAATTGATCTACTACTAGTAGGATGTAATTTTACATAGACAAGTGCTAGGAGTAAGTCTTGAATTGACCGTTATTTATTTATTTTTTCAAATGGATTGAAAGAGTTATTTCCCTGGTCTATCCAATCTTTGCTCCCAGGGATGGCATTTGATCACTTTTCTGCTTGAATTTTTTTTTTTTGGGGGGGGGGGGGGGGGTGGGGTGTGTTTTACAATTCAGGGCCTAGGCCTTTCCAGTTTGAAAACATGTGGCTGAAGGTGAAGGGCTTCAAATGTTTTATAGAATATGCTAAAGAAGGTGATGAGCTATCAAGTGTTAGAAACCCAAAATGCCTTTGTAGAGGGGAGACAAAATTTCGATACTGTTCTGATTGCGAATGAGGCAGTGGATTCTTCATTGAAGAGCAAAATTCTGGGTATCATCTGCAAATCAGATATTGAGAAAGCTTATGACCACTTTAATTGGGAGTTCTTGCCATATCTTCTAGAGGATTATTTTTTCGGGGTTAGGTGGAAGAAAAAAATGAAATGGTGTATATCCACTGTGATGTCTTCGGTCTTAGTAAATGGCACTCTAGCTGATTTTTTTTGGGGCTTATGGAGGGTTATAGGGCAATCCACTATCCCCGTATCTCTTTATTATTGTTATGGGAATCTTCAATAAATGATTGGGAGAGCTAAGGACAATGGGTTGATAATGGGATTCTTTGTGGGAAGTGCCTCTTAAGGTGCCCTTCAAATGTCCCACCTCTTTTTAGATGACTCAATACTACTTTGTGAAGCAGATTTAACACAAGTAGGACACCTCTTTATGGTGTGCTTCCTTTGCTTCGAGGCAGTGTTAGTACTAAAACTTCACTTCAAGGCAGTGTCAGCGCTAAAAATCAACTTCAACAAGTCAAAAATTATTTTAATTGGAAACATGGATAATGAATCGAATTGAAATCAAAGCGAAAATAACTCAACCCGAACCAACTCAAAACCAACCTAGAAAATATATTTTATTATATATAATATATAATGTTATGTATATTACAATATTTATAATATTATGTATAAGCAAATTGACCTAACCCGAAAACCGTATTGATCCAACTTGATTTGGGCTAACCTGAAAGCCGAATCAACCAAACTTGATAGTTTCGGTTTGGTTTCAAGTCAAAATTGGTTCAATTTCAGATCTAATTTTCAAGAACCAAAAAAAATTGGTTGAGTTGAGTTAAATATGAATAATGAATTTGACCCGACCCGACGTGCGCACGCCACTACTTGCCATGACTATCTCAATGACCACTCTCATCATTAGTTGGATGAACAACAATACAGCTGGTAAGTGCAAAATGAGTTGACTCAGTCTCCATTGAAGGAGAGTTCCAAGGATGACCCAGTAAGTGAAAAAAGGGGTGCTCCTCCAAGTATGTGGGCTTTAACGAGTTAAAATACTGGATCAAAACCAGCAAGGAACTTCAGTACAACCATTTGCTCTCATTTGTTTTGCATCTCAGTGATATTGGCTACCAGTGGTTAATGAGAATTCAATTTCTCATACATCCTCTTCAAAGTGGCGAAATATTTAGGGAATTTCACAAGACAATTGTAACGAAGAAATCAGTGGAGACATTATAGATGCGACTGTGATCACTGGCATACAACAAACAAGTATAGTCTAACTTACAGGTAGCCAGATGGGTGCACATTTGTAACCTCAATTTTCATTGACTTCCATAGGAGATTGACTGTATTGGCAACATCTTGGATCTATGCTTCATAAGTTTTTTCAATTGAAGCTGGAGGAGATTCAGTGAGACAGTTTTGCTTTTCATAGCCAGTTAGAACAGTCTTGATTGCCTTTGACCATTGGAGATAATTCTTTCCATTTAATTTTTGGGTAGGATAATTAGTGAATTCAACGGGCGTGTATTTCACAGAAAGAGTATTGGAATCGGAGGCATTAGCAATTACAGAGTTCCGTCGAGTGTTCAATTGTTTTTGGAAAATTTTAGTGTCTTGGACCTCAAATGTTGCTGAAAATGACATTAGAAGGGTCACTGAAGGGAGGTGACGGCGATGGTAGTTTGCTGGTGGTGAGTGGTGGATGTATGCATGCACACGTGCAGCTCGAAGTTGGGGCGAGTAGTCTCACTCGATTGACTTCTTGTGGAGCATGAGCACATGTGGGACTTCATGTGCTTTTTTGGTTTGGATGGTGAGCATTGTTGGTGATTGATGCGGTCTCAAGTGAGGTTCATTGCTGATTATGGTGACTAGAAGTGAGTTTCTCCTTCGGCAACAACTAGTAAAACTCAGTTACAACAATGAACTTTGCAACGGCAGTGAGGCTTGTAGAAGGATTTGCGAGCAGAGTTGAGTGCTCTGCAAAGGTTGCAAACGAGATAGGTGAGCTTCACTGGTGATGGGTAGTCGCCGAAATAGTGGGTAGATCCTTTTCTGTGGCTGAAATAGTGCTAGTTTGTTTACTTGATACATATGTAAGTATCAAATATCTAGGGTTTTTTTTTTTATAGACACAAAAATCCAAGAGAAATCAAACCCAGTTACGGTAGGATTTCTACTCTAGTATCTTGTTATGAAACAAGAATATAGAGAATGGGTTGACACCCCAATTGGGTTCCTTAGCATGTATTTACATATACTATAGGCATCTTGTACATAAAAGGTAATAATTACATTTATATACAGAGAGGAAAGGGAATAAAAATAAAAATCAGATATCCTATTCTGTTTCCTGCACTATCTATATTTCTAGCTCTATATATATATATATATATATATGTTTTGGTAGACGAAATTCCATTTGCACTACAAACAGATCTGCTCAATCGGAAGGAAATTATTAGAGTGTGGTTTTAACTCCCCCCCCCCCCCCCCCCCCAAACACACACACACAACAAGATGAATTTAAGACCCTAAAGTTCTTAATAATGATTATGCTTGAGTGCGACGTGTTAGTAGCATTTATCTTTTGGTAGAATCTTGTATTGCATAGGTGACTTTGATCCATATTTGAACCAGCTTTTCAGACTGTTGTTAGTTTGACTGAAAGTAAGATGTACAAACGTAGAAGATATATGTTTTATGATCCTCCTCCTGCACACGGGTGTAACCCCTTGGTACCTCTTTTGCATAGACTTAACCAAAAAGTGAAGAAAAATCTCTTATATAAATTTATGCAAAGAATTTTTAATATCATTTGCAGGGATATTAATTAAACTGAAAACACAATGTTTTTCATGGATGTGGATCAAAATCAGATGTTTGAATTTTATATTTGAATAATTATAAAATTAGTTATCTAAAAAAATTTTAGATTATAAACTTTCTAGTTTGTGATCAAACATTGGTATTTATAATCAAATTGTAATTCACATCTCACTAGATCACATTGAACTGGACCTGTTTACCATTCTAATTTTGGTTTGTCCCAGTGCTTGTGATAATGAATTTAGATGTGGTTTCATTATTACAATGATTTCTTCAGATGTTGGATGTGCATTACTTCTTAATCGATTAGTTTAGAATTGCCGTTACTTTAAGGTAGTATGGTGCAAAGTCATGGGAAATCACTGTTACCCCAACAAACCACGTTTTGGTAACCGGAATGTGGTATACACTAAATTTGACAATCCAAAAATATTATACTGATTTTTTATTTTCATAAGAAAAAATATTTGAAAATAGTGAATTGATAGCAAATTGTGTGACAATAAGTCTAAAGTTTTCAAGAAAGGATAATGAATAAAGATTTGTACCAAACAAAATGTACACTTGGTTTGATGACTATCTACGAAGTTTTATTTTTATTTTTTTTTTGAAATTAAGTCAATTTTATAATAATATAATGAATATGAGAAGCTTATTCCCCGTTGAATCACATTTCAGAGTAGAAGTGTACCACATTTCTCTTTTTACTCCATATATAGCAACAATTCATGTTTCTTGTGGCAATAGTATTGTGTTGACCCATTTCGGTACTTCTGCGTGATAGTATGTTCTTTTGGTAAATGGAAGTCCTTTTTTTCTTTTATTTATTATTATTATTATCCTTTTTTTCTTTTATATACTATTACTATTACTTTTACTATTATTATTATTTTTTTATTTTTGGTTTGGTTATTTATTTATTTATTTATTTTTTCTTTGGGGGGGGGGGGAGGGGCGGGAAGTGGAAAAAATTAGGAAAATATAAAAATCCTTTTGGTGAGTAATCTTGCCACATATTGACATAATATATTAGATTCATTTTACTTGTTAGCATTTTATACAATACAATTTGCATGACCTTCCATTGCATTTTAAATTCGTCATCATCTACATCTTGGCTTTGATCAATTTATTGGCATTGTTGCAAAATTGTCTTCTTTTATGTATGGACTATTTACTGGGGAATCCATGTGAAAATAGCATTGTCCAATCAAATTACTTGAACTTCGGAGTTAAATGATTTGTTATGTTTATTTATTTATTTTTTTCAGGATCAAGTATAGCATAAGTGTTGTTGCAGACAAAGGCCTGAAGAAACCACTTTACACTTCTGCACGCTTGAAAAAGGGAGAGGTTTTGTATTTGGAAACTCATTCACGCAGGTATTAATAAGTGTTGCAGGAGTGCTTGCTTGGTGTATTGGAGCATGTTATTTTTGTACGCCTACTTTAAATAATTGGACATGCCAGAAGAATCTCAATGTTACCTTGGTAATGTAGTCGTGTTGAAGTAAAATGATTAAAATTCATGAAGATGCTAGTAGTGTTTTGGTTCAATTTTTTTGAAGAGTGGGAGGCTGTCTTCTTTATTTCCCTAAGTTGACAATAAAATCTTTAACAAGTGCCATAAATATAGCAATAATTATTTCTTAACTTTCTCAAGAGCAAATTTCGAAAAGTAATTGAAAAGAAAAAAATGAAGTGACTTGTATTTATTCTAGCTTCATAGAACTTTGTGATTATAAAACTCTGATATTTGTTTGGAGGGAGTAACAGTTGTAGCCCATTAAATACCAACAGTAATGATCACAAAAGCATGAGTTGAAACATAAAATTATGACTTTAGTCCCCATGGACAAAATATTGTAGCTTACCATTATAGTAATATTATATATTTGAATACTGGTCGGTTGTCGTCCAGTACTTTGATGAGTTCTAATAATCACAAGTTGTCACTGATAAAGCAAAATACCTTGATTTATCAATATCATGTGTTGGGATATAGCTTCTGCTTCAACAAAATTATTCTCTGCATTAATGAAACCTTTTGCGATATGGTACATTGCAAAATTGGTCTCACTTTGTATGCTTGGAAAACCTTTTAGCTGTAATATTATATGTAAATGAGTTTGCTATGTTATTATGTATGGTGGAATGACACTTTTTATGCACTAATATTTTTGTTTTGAGAAATTGAATGTACTTTAAATAAGATGTATTGTGCAATCAATGCCTATCAGTCATACTATAATAGATGCAATAGGTAAACAAATGCATATGAGAATCCTTAATTAGTTTTGTACTTATTTACTTTTCTGCCTAAAGATGGGTGATTTTCGAGATAGGAAAGATTCATGTTATAAGCAGGACTTTAGAATAGGGTGTAACAAAGCCGCCTATGCCTTTTCATATGGTACAGTGAGTGTTGAAAAATAATAATAATAATAATAATAATTGACTATAATTGTTGTGTAGGTACTATATGTAGAGCATTTCAAAAAGCTTAACAATAATTTCCTTAGTCTAGTGAGGAAAGCAATGAGATGATGTGAATCGTATAGGATCTTTTTCACTATTTTTTTTTTTTTCAAAGGCCTTATGTCTCTAAAGTGGATATTTTATTTGTGATACTTGAATTTTGAGTTATGAATTTTGGAACTCCGTTAACAATTCGCTGAACCTCATTAACAATTTCCGATCGTTTGCAATTAATGGTCATAGACTCATTTCTCAAAAATGTTTCTGATTTGGTATGTCGGTATATGCCCTTCATTGTATCTTTATTCTCAACATTGAAATCTTCACTTTTAATTTTTTTTTTATTTGTTGGAACATGACCATATTTTTATATGTAGCTATCACATTCTTTTGTGGATTTTGCGAAAGCCCTGCATTTAACTACTTTGTTTCTCTGCTCAGCAAGAGATCTTGTCTTTTTTCGTGTTTGCTTCTGCATATTCTGTTGTCAAATGTGAGTTTGATAACTTCTGTTATTATTTTGAGATTTGCACTTATTTGTGTAAATCTATAAACTACGGAAAAATAAGAGAGATTCAATTGAAATAATAATCAATTTAAAATAATATTAAAAAATAAAGACTTGTGTTGGATTGACACTACATAGATACAAAAAAATGTAAATAGGGGACTAAATAAAAAAGAAGCGGAAAAAATTCCTAGGTTTATTCAATCAATATAAGTGGAATATGGAAACTTGATCTCTTATTTATTATTAATTAATATTTCTGTCTGCCCATAAATTTGATGCCCATAGCTTGAGCCACTTTTTGCTGCACCTGCTCTGTGCCATAGAACTTGGTTTGCATAACTAAAAATGTTGGACCAGATACAGTAGCTGGGATTATCGTGAAAGTCTCTCTAATCACTTGATTATCTTGGATGGACCACAAATATTTTAAGTTGGAAAGTTATTTGAATTTTGAGCCTGTAAGATATTATGTGTATTCTTCTATGGATATCTTGTATCCTCTGAGTGTATATTATCTTTAGGTTTGAGCTCTGCTTTGCTGGAGAGAAGATGGTCAAGGCTACAACATCATCTCAGACACATGATACAGAGACAGATAAATGTCAGACTCATAACCTGCACTCTGCAAATGGTGAAAGAAATGGTGCAATGGATGGTGATAGTGTTTTGATTGATGTTTTCCGGTGGTCTCGTTGTAAGAAACCTCTTCCCCAGAAAGTCATGCGCTCAATAGGAATCCCACTGCCTCTAGAACATGTGGAGGTGATTTTCTATCCTTATTCCTGTGCGATGAAGTTGATTTCTGTCCTTAAAGAATGGACTTACTTTCCCACTCTTGTGGATGGAGATGGGAATGTCATACAACAAAGTGTGTAGGTAGGCTGCTCTAAGAAGTGAATAGAAACCCAACTAGTGTGTGAATTTAATAAAAAAAACTCTTTTCCTGACCTGGCTTTGAACTCTAGAAAAATCATCTTTCGATGCTGGTTTCCTTCAAGTTTGCAGGGATGCCTTTGGCATTAACTTAGTGCAAAGACAATTATTGGCTAAGATTATTTGCTTAGATATAGGATAAGGACACAATACATGTACGGATACGGATATGATAATTTTAAAAAATGTTGAAATAGACAGGTGGGGATATGGGAAAAAATATTATTTATATAGATATTTATAAGCTGTACATATCACTATACAGTTAATTAATTACATATTTGAATACAAAAAACATTCCAAAATATGAGACAAAAGATTTTTTTTTTTTTTTTATTTTAGGGGAATTGGGCTACTCATTCGGATTCGTCTTAATTATATATCTGAAGAAAAAAGGATAAAATTATTAAGGTAGTGATTGTGTGCTTAGACACCCAATTGGGTAATCTACATTTGTATTTATGCTAAATATATAATATCTGTATAGACTAAATTACCCTTGGCTAATCAATAACAACAACATAAGCTTTATCCTACTAGGTGGGATCGGCTACATGGATCACATGGCGCCACTGCGTTCTATCAAAAGCCATATCTTGATGTAAATTATTTATAATAAGGTATTTTCTGATAATTTCTCCAAGTGTTCTTTTAGGTCTTCCTCTACTTCTTATTACCCTTGGCTAATACAATAACATATTAATATACGCTAACAAAAATAATTGGACACACCATGTGGCGTGTTCGACATGTATTGAGGAGTGATCGAGGAGTATGTGTGTCCTGTAAGTGTTGAATATGAATGTGGATGGCACCCATCTTGAAATAGTTGTACGTAATAGGTTCTTGGCTTTTAGCAAAATGTATTAAACCATGAGAGTCCAACTGTTTGGGAATAATGTTGAGGGTTGCCAAAGGCAGGAGTTGCTAGAGGTGAGAGCTTGTGAGGGCTGGGGGGGATGGAGAGAGATAGAGAGAGAGAGCACATTAGTAGAAGTTGTGGCTATAGTGAAGGTTGTAGGAGCTTTGTGTGTTGTAGGGTTGACGATGAAGGGTATGTCCAGGAGGGGGTCAAGCTTATAACCCTAGTAAGACGATGATTAGGTTAAATGTATATGAATGAATAGTTTGCTGCGCGGGCGAACGTTGCGAGAATTATGGCCAATTAATGGGGTGAGGATATCACGGGGGCTTAACTTGTAATGTCTTTCTAGACTAATCGAAAGATTCTAGGAGAATCCGTTTACTCTAGCTACTAAACATGTAGTCCCAATGATTTTGCACAGAGCGAGGGGCCGTGAAATGTTGGAGGATGCTCATGCGTGGAAGATTTCTATGGAGGGGGAAAGTCTTGCTCTGAGTCTAAGGCAAGTTCCATAAAGGGTAAATATGGAGATTTCAAACCCTGATGGAGATATGGAGGGTCCTTGATTGAGGCCAGACTGACTAGGCTTGCCTCAGTTGAGTATTAGACATGGCGAGTGAGGTGCTTCATGTTGTACAGTAAGTTACCCAAAAACTTCAATTCTAATTTTTTCATTCGTTACAACAGACAAAGTAGGAAGGAAAGGTAGGATGATGATAAATATTGCTAGGGATAGAAGCAGCATTTTGCTCCTTTCCATTTGGTTAAATTGTAAGTCGTGGGGGACTTTTTCAATTGATGAGTGGGAAGTGACTACAGCTTATACTGCGATGCAATTTGATGCAATCATTCTGACTCGTTACATATCAGAATTGATCTTGTATTTGGTGAAAAGTCTTTGAATGACAGTCTTCTTTCTGCCTATGGAAGAAATTAACCCCCCCCCAAAAAAAAAAAATCTTTTTTCACACTGTTTGATAGGAGATGGATTACAACTGTTAATTTTCATTTGGAAAGACGCTGTCAGTTAAATCTGTCGATTTTCCTCATCGTAAATGGGCGTTGCTCTTTCTGATTGAACAGGTGTTGGAAGAGAATCTTGATTGGGAAGATATCCAGTGGTCACAGACAGGAGTTTTTATACTCAGAAAGGAGTATCCGCTTGCTAGGGTGCATTTTATATCACCAAACTAGCTGTATCTTTTGTTTTAGTCAACTTCTATTCCAATATCACGAGAAATAATTATTCTGAATTTATTTATAGTGAGGGCTCTGTGTTGTTAATAATGTTGAATTGTGAGTGTTTTAACTTTTGTAAACTTCGGTATTTACTTGAATTTTTCTTTTTTTTTGGGGGGGGGGGGGGGCGGTAACAGCGTTTGAATAATGTGAAATGTATGCATTGGTATTTGAACAACTTGATGTAAACTCTATTGAGTTTGCTTAAGGAGCTGTTGTAGGGGTTTTCTTACAACTTAAAGGAAGTTTGTCAGTATATCTTTGAGAGCTAAGATGTATTATGTACAGCTTATGCTCTTGGAGTCCGCGCAAAAAGTACTTGACCCCATGGTACGTTTGTTCTAACCAAGTTTGATTTATTCGTTCATCAGATTAATTGTTATTGTTATGTTAAATAAAAGGAGTCAATTATGTTTTACCTATTTTTGAGCTTATAATTTGAAAACAAGTTTGTCAGAATATTTTCGAGGGTGCATTAGGCAGTGAAAAATTATAAAAAGAAGTGGTTACTTTTTTTTAATAAATTGATGGGTAGGTATTAATCTGAGATAATATTTACTTTCAAAATAAGTGTCATTGTTGTAAAGCTGAGTTTGATGTGAGGGTACCAAACAAAATCAAACCAAACCAAGCTTTTACAGTTATTTTTTTTTTAATTGGAGGGTAAATATTAATCTAGGATAATATTTACCTTGAAAATAAGAATAAATGTTATTATAAAGCTGAGTTTGGCATGAGGGCGAAAGCTACTTCTTTTTTTTTTAATTTTTTTTTCTATTAAAGTTCGGATAATGGAGTTTAATGAAAAAGTTTACATTTCTTTTACAGTTCTCCTGCCCCCTCTCTCTCTCTCTCTCTCTGAAAATTAATTTCTAATTTTAATCAAGTTAAAATTATTTATTTTATTAAATTAAATTAAATTTATAATAAATTATAATGTATTATTAAAATGACTTATTTTAATAAACTTAAAGTTCAAAACTAGTAAAATAGTAAATTATTATTGAAATGATTTATTTTATTAAAATAAAATTATTTTTTTATTGTATAAGAGTTTAATATTAAAACAAACATGGTTTATTTTATTAAAATTATAATTACTATTAAAATAATAATTTGTTGTTAAAATGATTTACTTGATGAAATTAATAATATTCAAATAAACTTGGTTTGTTTTATTAAATTTATAATTAATATTAAAATAATAATTTTTTGTTAAAATGATTGACTTGATGAAATTAATAACTATTATCAACAAATAGTTATTATTAAAATTAAAATTTATCAAAACAATAATTTATCAAAATTATCAAAATTATAATTTATTATTAAATAGTTATTACTATTAAAACTAATTTTTACTAGTATAATTTATCAAAATAATTGATAATTTATTATTAAAATTAGTATTTTAATAAAATTAAAATGTTTAGTATTAATATAATATGTTATATTAATGTAGATAATAATTATTAAATTGATTTATTATTGAAAGAAAAGCTAATATTTTTAAAATTAAAATAATTATTTTGAAAATAATGTTTTATTGTTAAAATATTTAATTCGAAATGGATTAATTGCTTTTAAATTAATAATTTATTATAAAAGTAAATAATGATTAATATCAACATCAATAATAAATATTTCATTAAAATAAATAATAATTTGTTATTACAAATTTTAATGGGTGTGTATTTCATACATATTTATTATTGTTCTAAAATGAAATAAAGTTAAATTATATAAACTGAATTGTTAAACTCACCAAAAACTTAATGTTGTCATTACATGTTAAATGTTATGTTTTTTTTTTTTTTTAAACATAGTTAAAAATAATGCATTACTCCCATAATTATTACAACATAAAGTATACATCTGTTATCTTTTATACCCACTATTCGTAATTACGAAAATGTGTATATTAACTCAAAATGGGGATAAATATTACTGTGGGGGTAGGGGATCAATGAGTTATAATAAATACTGCATTTTTCTTACTCCACCATTACACGGACTTGGCACTTGGCTCCTCCACTTTTTATTTTTCTATTATTTTTCTACTCTTTCTAAATCTCAACTGTTCATTTCATCTAATAGTTAAAAATATAGCTTTTATGGGGTCCCATTTTATTGGTTTTTTCTCTTATTTTTTATGACTTTTTTTTATTATTAACTGACATCTACCATTTCAATTTTTATATGTAACCTTTTGAGCTAAAATAAACATAAGGAATAATTAGTTATCCTTGATTTTAGATGCATACTTTCAATTCACAGGCTTATCAAGTCTCAAATTCAGCAACACCCTCTTACTTTGTCTATCACCAACCATGCACAATGCTACATTAGTGATGGTAATTAAGATTTACATACTCTATTCTTGAAGTGTGTAGTGTGCGGTCTCAATCTCCATGCTAATTGTGTTTCAGGACTTCCCAAAACCACGAAAGATAGATTTTACTAAAGCCCTCGCCCATTCTCCTACAAATTAAAGATTGTATTGATCAAGATGACACTTAGAGTTCTGCTGTGATACTTGTGAGGAAAGAAGGGGCCTATTTGACCCTGCTTATTATTGTAAGAAGGCCACTACGTTGCTCATATTCATTGCTTCCTCCCTTAGTTTAGGGATGGAAATGGGTCAGATCGGCTCGAGACCCGATTGGGCCCGACCCGAATTTGCCCTGACGCGCCACTGACTCGAATATTTCGTACGATGTGGCCCCGGCCTGACCTTCTACCCTCGGGTCTGGACTTGGGTCGGCATGCCCCGACCCGAGACCCAACCTGTCTCACCTGGACCCGCTTGCCCCGCCACGTCTCCCGCACGCTTGGTCGGCCGGCCCCCTGCAACCTCTGCCCCTTGTTCAGTGACCGTTTAGGGGGCTCCTCCCGAGACTCCTCTCTGTTTTTTTTTAACCAGCTGCATGGTAGGCTGCCAGTGCCAGCCTTTTCACTTTTCAATTTTTATTTTATTTTTTTAATGGCTACATTGTAGCTTTTTCTTTTTCTTGTTTTTTTTTTTTTCTTTTTTACCATTTCAACCAAACGGCTAGGAACCAATGGCACATTCAAAAATAATTACAAAATTTTCTCCAAAAAATTACAAAATCCCCCCAACCTTCCACTATAAATACCCTACACTCATATTCATTTAAACTTATAAAAAAACTAACAAATTCTCTCCCAATTTCTCTCTCAAATTTCTACACTACCAAGCTACCAACTCTTAAGTGTGCTCTTCAATTGTGCTCAAGTGCATCCAATTTTGTCAAATTTGAAGTCAAGATTTATAGATCAAGTGTTTCAAAACTTCAAATTATTCCAAGTTAGTATTTAATTTTTTTTTAATTTGTATACATACATTTTTTAATTTGTTTACTTTTAATTTTTTTCATCAAATTAAATTTTTTTTTTCTAAATGGATCCTAGAGACACCCATTTTTTGACTTGGAGGGTGGGGACTCAATATCATTTCTCCCTCGAGAACAAATCACAAATACCAACACCTCCTAGCACAAGTGGTGGTGTTGGTGCATCATCTTCCCGCCACGACCAATAACAGCGTGGCTCTTAAAAAACATGGGATTTTTTTACTAGAATTCCTCGTGATGATGGAATGCACAAGGCTAAATGTAATATTTGTGGAGATTTATTAGATGGTAAGACTACTTTTGGGACTAGTCATCTAAAAAGACATTTAAATAGAAAGTACCAACATGATCTTTGCATCAATTCTTTAATTGATCAATATTTTTCACATGCTACACAAACTCAATTAGGTAACGAATGGGGTAATTTAAATATTTTTTTCTTATGATCCTACGAGAACACAAAATAATTTAGTTAGATATATTGTTAAAGACGAACAACCTTTCACAATGAGCAAAGATTGACATTTTGAAGAATTTATTTGCGATAGTTTTAGGCCACAATATTGCGGGTTTTCTAGAAATTCTTTAAAAAATAATGTTTTACAAGATTTCAAACAAAAAAGGATGAATTAAAAACTTATTTCGACAATTTTGAAGGAAATATTTGCTTAACCTCTGATATGTGAAAATTTTGCCAAGATATTGAATATCTTTGTATAACTACACATTATATTGATGAAAATTAGAAATTAAATAAATGCATTCTTTCATTTAAATTAGTTGAACAACCTTACAATGGATTGAGTGTTGGGGAACTTATTTGTGGTGAACTTGCATCATAGAATTTATGTAAAAAAATATTTTCTATTACTTTAAATAATACTTTTTTTTTTTGTAAGTAAGCGTGTATTTGGATTAATGGGAAAGTTTATGTACAATATCAAGGAGGCATACCCCCGAATCAAAACATACATAGTAAGCTACATGTGGATTCCCCAACAATGCATTAAATTAACATTTACATTACCCATGTTTAGTGATTGACTTGAGAATTTGGCTCTAACTACTTGCTCTATTTTCTTCACAATGGTAGTAACCGTGGATGCCTTGGCCTTGAAGATTCTTGCAATGCTTTCCCCCCATAAGTGATAGATCATACCAGCCCACACGGTTTTGCAAAGTATATTGCTTGATTGCTTCCCATTAAACTTCCCCAAAGCCCATTGAACTTCGGCTTCCCATGTTTGGTTGACTCTTGAAACAAAGCATCTTCCCATTACTATGGTTCTCAACTCGGCTGCATATGGACATTGGAAGAAGAGATGATCCAATGTTTCAAGCCCATTACCACATAAGACACATGAGGGATCGATATTCAATCCCCATCCAAGCATACGATCTTTAGTGTTAAGCCTACCTTTGATTGCAAGCCAAAGGATGAAGCTATATCTAGGAACATAGTTTGTATACCAAACTAGCCAACACCAATTTACTTTGCTCCTTCTTGCGCGGATGGCTCTCCATGTAGATGTTGTCGTGTATTCCCCTTTCCGAGAGGCAATCCAAATGAATTTGTCATCCAAGTTGATGGTAGGGAAGTAATCAAGTGGATGTTCAAGTATGATCTCCCTTAATTCCCATGTACATGGGTAAGGCCACTTCCATTTGCCATTCTTCACTATTCTTGAGACTTTGGCATTTTTTGGTAGTCCGGCATCATACGCGATCCTTGGACCATCTTTAGGGATGAGTGGGCCAAGAGGGTGCCAATTTGCATACCACAGTGATAAAGAGTCTCCTTTGCCAATTTTGTACTTTGAGATCCTTTGTGCTATTTCCCTTAGTTTTAATAACTTCCTCCAAGTCCACGAACAATCCATTGGCGGCTTGGCTTCCCAAAAACATTTGCCTTTGAGCAAGTAAGAGTAGCACCATTCCACCCAAAGAGAATCCTTCTTAGTGCACAAGGCCCAAATATGTCTCATCATAGAAGCTTTGTTCCATTCTTCAAGCCTTCTTATTCCAAGGCCCCCTTCCTCTTTTGGCTTGTAAACTTCTTCCCATGCAACTTTGCTTCCCTTTTGCTTTAGTTCCACTCCGGACCACAAGAATCTCCATAGAACTTGCTTAATGGCCGAGCATACACTCTTTGGCAAAACAAAGTGCATACTCCAGTAGACTTGTATACTAAACAAGATGGCTTTGATGAGTACTACTCTACCCGCATAGGATAGGTTCTTAGCAGTCCAGCTTTTAACTCTTCTTGTAACCTTGTCAATCAACTCTTTACAATCTTCATGCTTGAGCTTGGTTGAGACCAAAGGCACACCCAAGTATTTGACTGGGAAATCTCCAAGTTGGAATCCAAGGATGGAGCATAAGTGTGCTTTTCATGATCTTTGATACCAAAAATGTAGGCTTTTCTTTTGGCGCCATTGGGTTGCAGACCCGAGTATTTGTGGAACTCCTTGAGCGCATCATGTACTATTTAAAAAGAGGAGACATTAGGAGTACATACTTTAAATAATACTTAATATAATGGTGTTTGTTTTAATTAATTATCTACTGCTTTGCCTACAAGGGCTCTATTATTTTGTGGGCATTGTTTTGCTCATATCCTTAATTTAATTGTAAAGGATAGATTAGACATTTATAAATTTTCTATTATTAAAGTAAAAAAAAATGTACTTTGTGCTATGAGTTCTTCAAAAAGAATTAATCTATTTGCTGGTATATATACTCAAATTGGTTTAAAACTTAGAAAATTACTAATGGAAATTAATATAAGATGGAATTCAACATATATTATGTTAAAAGTTGCTATTAAATATCAGAAAGCAATTGATTTATTTATTTTAAGTAATTAAGCTATTGGTTTAGATAGTATTGAGCCCATTGATTCGGTAAATGCAAATTTTTATGGGAATTTTTTTATATGTTTTTGATGTTGCTACTAAATTATTTTGTGGAATTTATTATCTTACTTCTTTTACTGTTATTTATCAATTGGGGGTTATTGATGAAATTTTTAAAAAATATTTTACCCAAGAATATTATACTGCTATGGTTCTTATAATGAAAGAAAATTTTGATAAATATTTTAACCCACTTCCCATACATTTTGGTATTGCCACTGTTTTAGACCCTAGATATAAAGATATTTTTGTTCAATTATTAGAGATGATATATAGGCCTGAAAGTGCCCAAGAATAATTAAATAATATTAAAGAACAAATTCAAGTTTTAATGGGTCGGTATGATATTAATCGTACAACTGCCCAAATAACTATCGCCACAACGTTCTCCTCTCACTGTGACTTTGGCGGCAATACATCCATATGGAGGAGCATAACATCTCGGCGGATAGATTCATCAATAAGTGCCAGTTCATCAACTTCATCCGACTTGCAACGTTATCTCGGTACACCTCCATTAAAAAATGAAGATGTTTTTAATCTTTTAGACTGGTGGAAGGGACAACAATCTAAGTTTCCAATTTTTTCTGCTTTAGCTCGTGATATTCTCGCATTTCCAATTGCTACCGTAGCATCCAAGCAAGCTTTTAGTGCAAGTGGGCGCGTTATCAGTCAATTCAGGAGTCGACTGGCCTCTCCAATAGTAGAAGCCTTGATGTATTTATGAGATTGGTATCTCGCAGAAAATAGACAACAAGAAAATGTCGGAAAATAGCAACTGCTATTGACTTTGATGCAATGTATTTAGGTGAAAGAGAAGAACACACTAGTGGATCTAGTGATGAATAATAGTGATGTATTGATAGAGTAATATTTGCAAATGATAGTCACTCTTATAGGTGCCAACCTAGTTGAGATGTATAAGATGTGAAGTGATACACGTATTTATTACTCTATCATTTATTTTTTTTAATGTTAATTATTCAATTGCTTGTTGTTTAATAAATTTAATTTTTGTCAATAATTATTTTAAATGTGTTTGGTTGAGTTTTATTTTGTATTTTATTTACTTTAAAAAATTTAAAAATATTAAAAAAAATTAAAAAAAAGGCTGGGTTAGCTAGGGCAAGTTAGGGGTGGGGATTGGTGACCCTAGCCCAACCTGACCCGACTTGAAAATTAGAAGAGGCGGCTGGGGAAGGTTGGCCAAGGGTCGGGTCGGGCCTGACCCGACTCGACCCTTTTCCATCACTATCTCAGTTGCGCGCGCACACACACACACGCATTTAGCACTGATATGAAAGAAGCAAACCCATCAACAATTGACATGTTAGAAATTTTTTAGAGGAAAACAACCCAGTAAGGCTAACAAAAGAGCCCAGTAAGCCAATAAAATAAGATCCATAAAAAGGTTTCATTTTTTAGCCGTTGAATAGAAGGGACGGTTGAGATTTAAAAAATGTAAAAAAAAGGCAAAAAAATAAAAAATGGGAAAACAGAGTCCTCATTACACTCCTTCTACCCCTTTTTGTTATCCCTGTTATTAATATCTTATTTAAAAAATCAAGAGAGAAAATTTTATTTATAATCTAAATAAGTTTTACTCTCATATCCAACACAATTTATAGAGTTTAATTGTTATGATAAAATTAAATATAGTTAAATTATACAGATAAATTATTATACTAATTGTTATGATAACATTAAATATAGTTAAATTATAAAGATAAATTATTATACTAACTCCAAAAAATTTTAATCATTATATACTAAAATATACTCTTATTACCCAAGCATAATTAATAAATTATATTACCACTGCAATTGTCATTCTTAAAACTTACCTTTGTAACTTTTTACCTTCAAATTTTTTTTTTAACTTCCAATTCATAAAAGGGTGTGAAAGAATAAAAATTTACTCTCTCGACCTTTCTTTTTCTCTCTTTTTACCTTTTGATAAATTATAATAAATATTAAAGAATAATAGATTATTTAATCAAATCAAAATTAATTATTTAACAAAAAATAAAATTAATTTTAATATATAATAATTTATTATTAGATGATTTATTTTATTTTATTAAAATTAATTACTGTTAGATTATTAATTTCTAATTAAATTTTTTATTTTATTAAATTAAAATTGTATTTAATAAGTATTAATTACATAACAAAATGATTGATTTGATTCAAATATTTTATTAAATTGGAAATAAATTTTGTATTTTATTAATATTTTTATTAAAATTAATTATTATTAAAATAATTATTATAGTACTTGTTTATTATATTATAATATTTTACATAAATAAAATTATTTAGCATTAAAATAAAAATGTAAATAGTAATAATTATTATAAAATTTAGGATTTTATTAAAATTAAAGTTTATTACTGTAAAAATAATGTATTATTAAAATAATAATAAGTTATCATCAAAATTACTTATTATTAAAATATTTCATTAAAATTAAATTAATGAACAATAAATTAATAATTTATTAGTAAGATAAATAGTAATTTATTATTAAAAATATTTCAAAGCTTTAGTATTTCTCTACAAGTTAACTGTTATTTTCAAACTTAACATAATTAAACTATACGAATAAATTACTACACTTAAACTCCAAACTTAATATAATGATTGCAGATTGAATAAAACTTATCAAGAATTTTGACTGATTGATTAGAACATCTGTACCATATATATATGTATAGGCCATATGGTAATCCATCTAAGAACTGAAATGCTAAAATTTGAACTTATGTAAGTCTAGCTTTATTGCTAGTCTATGTAGACTCTTTTCAAGTCTCTTTTAAGGGCTTCATTGAGAAAAAAAAACTTCTATTTGATGATATGCTTTGATTCGATAGATGATTCAATAAACTTTATCATTTGTTTTCTTTCATGCCTACTTGTTAAATTGTTTGGGGGAGTTGGTATGGATGGAAAACCCCATTATGGTTAGAGCTAATTTGCAAGGCTATTTAGTTTAACATTCATGTTTATATTTGGTCTTAAATTTTTAAACTAGGTTTTTCATTTTTTTAAATGAAAAATAAAAAATAAGTCTATGAAACTCATTTTTATTGTTTATTTTTAAAACTTTATATCTATATATATATATATATAAACAGTAAAATTTTTTGATTCAAGCAATCACACACAGAGTCAAGAAAGTAACAATAGAAGATTAACGAGGAAACCCTATTGCTTGTCATTACACCCCAAGTGCAAGGTGATTAATGTAGTAATATAAATTTATAAAACGGTGAAGTACTAGTCATACCCACAGGAAAAGGTGCTGTTAACTCACAATTCTTCCTCTCTTGTTTAGTAGGTGTCACACAATCAAAATTATAGAAAATTGATTTGAATTTTGAAAATGAAACTTGCTTAGGCATTTTGTCAAACATTTAGGATGCTACCAATTATTCTAATGAAAAACAAATTAAAACTATGAAATTAAAGAAGCTAGGGACCAAGGATGAACCATCCAATCAATATGTAATGAGCCAATTTAAGGGCAAACTTGTTCTACCTAATGCATCTAGGTAATATCGTCACCACGTGGGTTAATTTAAAGAAATTAAATCCAATTGCTAGAATACTTAGGGAAACATAGCATCAATTATACATGGCACAATAGATCTAGCCATATAAGCATTCTAACAAATACCTAACATGCAAACATACTAAACACAAGCACTATGCATACTTGGCATGCAAAGTCTAGAAAAGCATGCAAACATAGGAGATTTGTATGTAAATTACCTATGGATACATTCTATCAAACACCTAGTGTACATATAATTTCAAGATAAGAACTAAACATACAAGTAGAAATTGCATACAAAAGAGGGATTGAAAGAAGATCAACCAAGCAAAAATCTAAAATATGTAGAAATTGGAATTGAATTTCAAATTTTACCTCAATTGATTCAAATACATGAAAATCTTCAAGTACCCAATGGTCTTTTGCCTTGATCTACTATAGAAGATAAGGATTACAAAGAAATTAACAAAAGAAATTTGATCTAATTTGGGGAGATGAAGAAAAACCTCCAAATCTCCTCTCTAATCTAACCTACTCCTCTATGTAATGTATGTATATCGCTACATATGTATCTATCTCATCTCATGAAACCCCAAGTTATATGTATGGTCCTTGACAAGCACATAATATTATACATTTATACACCTTTTTGATGTACTAATTACATAAATACATTCATTTAAAACTTGATTTTAATGCATATTTTTTATACACTTGTGTTTTGTGTTGATTGTAATTTTCAAGAATTAAATCTAGGCAATTAGAGGCCTAATCAACATAAAAATGCAAATGGAAAAGTCTTATATGAATGAAAGGTAAAAAAGAGGAAGAAAAATAACTCAAAAAGGAGAAACAAATGAAGCATGGAGGGTATGGTGCGAACAAGGATTCAAATAAGATTTTAGCTTCAAAACTTTTCTATGGTAGGAAGATGGTGCGAATAAGGGTTCAAATAAGATTTCAATTTCAAATTTTTCTAAGTAATGAGCCATAGTGCGAACAAAGGTTTGAACCATACCTTGTTTGCACCCTTACTTGAACAACAGTGGTGAATCTAGCCTTGAGCTTCAGAATTTTTCTTAAGTAACAAGCCATGTTGCAAGCAAAGGTTTGAACCATGCCTTGTTTACACCCTTTACACCTTTGTTAGTTCGAACCCTTGTTTGAACAATAGAGGCTAGCTCAAATTTGAAGTGTGAAATTTTTCTAAGGCATGAGGAATTGGTGCGAACAAGGCCGAACAAGGGTTCGAACCATGCCTTGTTCGTACCCTTGTTTGAATAACAGTAGAGGAGCAACTTCATAACATCAAAATTTGGCTAAGTATGAAAGCATGGTGTGAACCCTTGTTCAAACCATATGAGTTCTCTACAGAATTTTATAATTCTCCATTAGTTTTAAGGCCTCTTTGGTCATTTTGAACAATTGGGTTGTGCTATAAATAGAGGGTAATTGCAGAAAATTAGAGATAAGACATTCATATACATAGTTAGATATAGTAGAGTAAATATATATTTGTAGAAAGAGAACTTAGATCTTGTTTGGTCAGATAAAAAATTTCATTTTCTTTTTCAATTGCTCTTGTGAACATATATCAATTCAATTTAATTCTTCTTTTCTCTACAGCTATAATTGAGTAGTTCTCTTGTTTGGATTCAAATCAAGAAGAGTAGATGATGCATATGGATTTTCAAGGTAATTTTTCTTTTCAATGTTTGATTTTCTTAAGAATTCTCTACAATTGGTAGCTGATTTGTTTGGATCCAGTGAAATTGTTAATTGTTTACTTTAAATTTATCCTTTTTTGTATAACTTATATAGATTATATGTTAGCTGCTAATTAAAATTCTCATATGCTTTCTTGAGAAATTATATGTGTTTTGCTATTATAGAACTTACATGTACTTTCTATAGACTATGCATTCTAAGTGTTTGATTTAGATTTTCAATTACGTGAACCTAACTTTGTCACCAAATTTATCAACTATAGTTCTTAATTGTTTTTCAATATTCAATTCCCTTTGGATTTGTAATGAATGATGATTAGTTTGCTTGAATCATTTGAAACCACTAGTTGATCTTTCTTGATTAGCTCTTGTGATTGTATATTCCATGTACATTATATATAAGTTACTCAGTTGAAATTTTCATGCCTGATCTTAAAGAATTTGTATATGAGTTGCCACCTAGAATGCTCATATATTCTATATGGATTATTGCACTTTAAGTGTTTGACCTAGGGATTCAGCCAAGTGAACTTGATTTTACAATCAAACTGATTAGTCATTGTTCTCCTTGAAAATCATAGAAATCACTACTTGAATTGATTTGATCCAAGACTTTTTTAAAATTGTTTTTAGTTTCATTAAAATTTTCCATTACAATTTTCTAAGTTGGATTTAATTCTACTTCTACGTGTCTAACAAAACGCCTAGGTAGGTTTTATTTTCAAAATTCAACTCCATTTTCTTTGATTTTTCTTGTGTAACACCTACTAATTAAGAGGAGAAGAATTGTGAGTTCACTATGCCTCTCCTTGTGGGTTTGACTGGTGCTTCACCATTTTATAAATTTAAATTGCTACAACTGACCACCTTACACTTGGGGTATATCCACTTCTCTCTATAATTAAGAGAAGATCACAAGCAAATTTTGCCACTGTTGTCAGGGATAGCAATTGTTTACACATAATTCGAAGCTAGAATTGAATCGTCTCAAGTAATTGAGAATATTCTTTCCTATCTCTATTCTCTTAATTAGTAGTTTTTCTTTCCTTTTGCATTGTATCGTATTGCATTTGCTTGCCATTTAGTTAGTTTGCATTGCATTTAGTATAATTTGCATTTTTAGCTTATTTTTCTATTTTTATTTCTTTTCTTTAATTTTTTAGATTTCAATGATGAACATGGACTTCAATGCATGCACATATGGTTCACCCAATAACACGCACCCGCATGTTGGTTATTTCGAGGAGATTTATGGCACACACTTTGTTCTAGAAACCACACATCTGTTACCATCATATTTTGGGCATGAGAATGAGGACCCTCAAGTTCATCTTGAAAATTTTAAGTTGGCTTGTATGCATAGAACTAATGGTTGCTTGGATTATGCTATTATATTTGATTTTTTCCTTATATCTTTGCACGAGATTGCTTTGGATTGGTACTATGCTATTAATTCACCTATTCGATCTTGGAAAGATTTGTCAAATGTATTTTTCTTCCACTCTTCCACCATCCATTGGACATGCATCCTCCAATTTCAATTAAAAACATTTTATCAAAAAGAGGGTGAAATGTTTTATGAATGTTGGGAAAGGTTCGACAATATTTTACAATCCTACCTAAGCCATCACTTAGAGTTGATGTGCATTTTGAGTTGTTTCTTTCAAGGCTTGTGTCCAGACATGCACCACACTCTTGATGAGATTCTTGATCTTACACCGGACACAACATGACACTATCTTGAGTCTCTTTATGAGAACCTGAGACCTAGGAGAGATATTGATAATATGATTGCATCCAGCACTTTTGACACTACATCATATGCCGACTCTACATACTCACACCTCACACCACTCATAGAGATTGAGTATCCTGATCATGGGACTTCATTTGCATATGATATCCCACCTTTAGAGTCTATCAGAGTCTTGTTTTGATTTAGACACACTTTTTAAAGTTTTTTCTAGAAACTTGTCCCCGAGACCTTGAGCATTCATCTAGTAACATTCCTATTGCAGGTCTTAAGGGAAATAGTGATGGTTTTGAGGATACATTGCCTAAGGTTACTACATTTGAGCCCATATACACTTACACTGATTGCCCTAGTCCCACATCATCCATTGGTACTTTCAAGGTTGATTGGTTTTCATTCGATGATGATTCACTTTTAGAGACCATTGATTTAGGAGATAATGTGAGGGAGGAGTCTATAGCTCTAATCACCCATGTTCCTCAATTATCACAACCCCTGAGCATGATGCCAATTTTACTTTAATCACTCAGGTTGTCCTTCAGAGTCTTAAGACTCATTCTGAGAGTGGAAATGTCACTTAGCCTGAGAAGTTTTGCATGGAGTCAGTCTCACTCATATCACTCACTTGTGCACCTAAGAGTGAGAGTGATACACACCTCTCCTCTCTTGATTTAATTCCACCTGAGAGTCCTATTTGAGTTTTAGTAAGTGACTTGTATGAGACCGACCTCACTTGGATAGGGGAGGCGGTAGAATATCTTGAAGAGGTATCTCATATTGATTTTCTTGGTGTTAAGTGTCTATTAGAGCATCTCATGTTCACATTTGACCTTCATGGTGGGCCTTATTTGGGGTACTATGGACCCTACTTGGCCATATTGTCTCTGGTGTAGTATACATCTAGACCTTACTCATCTTCAGTCCTTTATGGTTCGGAGATAACATTTTATTAGTAAAGCCATTTGGTAAGGCTTGGGATAGGGTAGGTGTTGGATGACATTTTTTCTTCCATTTTCTTTGTACATAGTAGGTAGGTTTTTATTTTTCTTATTTTATTAGTTCCTGTTAGTTAAGATTTTTACTTCTTTGATTATTTTTATTTTCTTTTACTTACTAACTTTTTCTTATTTTGTTTTCTTTTATTTTTCCTTTCTTTTATTTCTAACAATTTTCTTCTTATAGTTATTCTTTCCTTCATATAAGTAAGCTTTTGAAGTATATTTCCTCTCTCAATTACCAAAAAATATATATATATATATATATATATATATTTCCTCTCTTTTTTCCTTAATCTTGCACTTCTATTTGGTACTTAATGATGATATATGCTTGTTGTTGGAAGTGCTGTAGAATTTAGGTGGGGGTGGATTGGCTGATGGTTTAAGTTGTTTAGATAATGGGTGCATGTTTAACTTCTACCCATGCTTGGTTGATTGAATTATACCTTAAGTAGCCTTGATTTTATGCTCTTCACCATGCTCACTTTCACATTATGAACCCACATTTGTTTCATGGTTGTTACATTAAGGATAATGTACAATTTAGGTTAGGGGGTAGGGTTCGCATGCTGATATTTGTGTTTTTATTGCAAAAATTGTCACAATTTTTCAAATTTTGAGCATATTTGAGCTTAATTGACTTGACTTAACATGAGTTGGACCTTACTTGTCTCCTTTGATTGGTTTTATGTTGGTATTTTTTCTATGACAGTAATTAGTGATTTGGTTTCAATATTAAATAAGGTACATGATTCAAGTTGAGTATATAGTTTCCTAATGCATTGAGAACATGTCCTTTGAGATCATTGGATAAGAGTGTGTTATGGATTGTTGTTTATGAGATTTAGTTATTTGAGTATGCCTTGATGTAAGGTGGAGACTTGAACCCTATTATGTGAGCTTTTGAGCCTCATCTTTGTTTTTGATGGTTATACATTATATGCTTTATCTTTTGTTCATCTCACTAGTCCTTGAATAGCTTCATTACGCTTACTTGTTTTGGTCTCAATGCACACAAGGCATTACATTGGCTTGCATAAGTGTATTAATGCATCTTATGAGTTGTTGTGACCCTAGGGAGTGATGTTAGGCCATCTTTTATGTTTTTGGAGCCTTAATCCTTTCCTTTGATTAAATTGCCTTTGGAGCCAATTTGAAGCCTTCTGAAAAAAAAAAAAAAGAAACTTTTATTTTTTAGCCACACATATGACCGTTTAGCCCCATTTATATATTTAAGACAACCTTTACATGTCATAGGATGTTAAGTGTGTCATTGTTTAATATAGATGGGTGCTGCAAGGATGATGATTGAAATTGGAAAGAAATGTGCTAGGAATGAAGGGAAATTCATTAAATATATATATATATATATATAAAGAAAAAAAAAAGAAAAAAGGAAAAGAAAAAAAATTAGTATGGGACATAGCATTTCTTAAATACATTTGTTTTTAGTCCCATGGAAAAGAAGAAGAAGAAGAAATAGAATAGTTGCAATTCAATAAAACTTAATGGTTGGCATTCAAGGTGTATGAAAGGAGGAATTGGAATGAATTGAGCTTTTATTGGACTTTCATGATATCCTTAGACATGCACTTTGAAGTTCCATATCCTTCATTGTCTAGCCAATTCCCAAAGGTCAAGCTACGACCTAGTAAATACCTAATGAACTTTAGGAGAATAATACTCATATGTTTGAGATACTCATATGTTTGATACTCATAGCTTGGCCATTAGGACTTTAGTAAAGACCTAATGGAATGATAATTCAATTTTTGTTTATTTTATATTGGATTTTATTTTAGCCTCCTAGGTGTTTGACGAAATGCCTAGGTAGGTTTTATTTCCAAAATTCAAACCAATTTTCTATGATTTTCATTGTGTGACACTTACTAAACAAGAGAAGAAGAATTATGAGTAACAATGTCTTTCCCTATGGGTACGACTGGTATTTCACCGTTATAAATTTAAATTACTACATCTAACCACCTTATACTAGGGTGTAAATCCACATTGTGGAATGACAAGCAGTGAGTTCTTCACCTATCTTCTAAATTTAAAGATAAAATCAAGGAATTTAGGTTTCCACATTTGTTCCTACACCTGTGTGTGTATGTATAATATAAACAAATTTAATAATATTATAATTAAAAGCATATAAATTCAAGCACCAAGATTCAAAATTCTAGGAGAAATCTAAAAATTTACTATAAGCTAAGTCCAATATCTTCTGAATTAATGTGGGATCGGTTTTATATATATATATATATATATAATAATAATAATAATAATAATAATAATAATAATAATAAAATCCTGGTTAAAAAAATATGAATTTCCAAAGTGTTGATAGATAAATGTGTGCATAATTGAGAAGTGATGTGACAATTTGCATTCTCAACTTTTGTACAAGAGGCCAATTATACAAATATACCACAAATAATGAAACGCTCTATGGAATCCAAGATAAGCCTTATCACACTAATTGAAAACGTTAAAATAGAATTTAAATAAATTTTAGGCCAATGAAATTAAGGCCAAGAGACTAAACAATGAGGCGAAAAGGCGTCTGACTTGAATTCTTTGTAAATTTGAAAGCAAAGAGCAAACAAATTGCAAAAAAGATTTGTATGTGTCAAATGCTTGACAAGGAACAAAAATTAGAAGAACCAAAAAGACTAACCAAAGCATTTAGTTATGCACTTCTAAACCTAAATTAATCTAACACATCACATAGAAAGTTCTTTATCCATGTATCTGTTTTAGTACGCTTACAAGCCAGCATAATAAAAAAAAATTCAAACTATAGAAGCAAAATTCGAATTGCCCATCTGTGAGTCAAAAGAAATGCTCCTAAAACTATTAAAGCCTTGTTTGGTAAAATTTTTAGTTTTTAGTTTTTCTTCATTTTTTTTTTTTTGAAAACTAAACATAAAAACTCATTTGATAAATTTGTAGTTTTTAATTTTCAAAAAAAAAAAATTGTTTTCAAAATTTTCAAAAACTATGAAAAGATAAAAAATGTGTTTTCTTAAGTTTTCATTTTCAGTTTTCCTTTTTCTTCCATAACTACTACCAGTCATAACCATTACCCATCATCAACTATCGTCCACTAGTCGCCACCCACATTTAGCTACTGTGCCTGCTACCACCACCACCGCCACCGCCACCGCCACCCACCCAAGCTCAGTCACCGCCAACTAGTGCCACTCATCACCCACCTTTGGTAACTGCAGCCCGCCGCCGCCACCCTCACTCACTTCCGATCATTGCCTCTCATCCACCTCTGACTACCGTTAACTTGCCGCCTACTACCTGTTGTCAATCTAGTGTGATGATGAAATTATGGTTAGTGATGGTAGATTTTTTATTTCTATTTAATATAAAAATATATTAAATATAATTTTTTAATAATTAATTTAATATATTAAATTATGTATTAAATATATTAAATTAATATATTAACTTATATGTTAAATATAACTTGATTAATAATTAATAATTAAATAAATTATAATCTAATTTAATTACTTACCAAAACCTACGTCAAAAAAATAGGAGGGACACGGACGAAGCTTTGTAGGCCGATTAAAGGGTTTCTGGGGCCAAATCCACTTGGGAATTTGTCGAAATAACATTAACAACTTGGAGATTATTTCTCAATGCCGATTAAACAAAAACAGAGAGTATCTCTTTGATCTTAGCATGAATCATTAATGAAATTTGATTGAAATTAGCAAAATGAAATGGAATTTCATCTTGATTTGAATGGGCATGAACCAATCCAAGAGGAACCCTAGTTTCTTTATCAGCAGCATGAATAGAGTTAGGGGTTTCTTGAGTTACAACTGGAGAAGAAGAGGTAACCAAACTAATATTCACATTGAAGGGTGTTGGACTTACCATGGGATGATCAGAAATAGCCAAAACATGACCTGAAGTTGCATCCATATCATCCAAAATGTTGGGTGAGGGATCTGGGGCTTCTACAGCAACCATGATGGTTGCTAGGTTGTCGAAAAATCAAGCTCAACCACCTAAGATTGAAGGAGAGAGGCTGGTGAGCATGAGATCTAGTAGCGTCACTAGAAAGGGCTGGATGGCATCGGAAAATGAAAAACAATGAAAAAAAGTTAAAGAGAAAAATTTTTAAAGAGATGACAGTTTTACCCTCACTCTCACAGTTGTAATTAGTAGGCAGCAAATAGAAAGACTACATCGCTGCTTGACCAAAAGTGCAATGATTTAATTGTCACAATTGAAACTAGTGAGACCAAAATGAGACTGAGGGTAAAGTGTAGAGATGTTTTTTATACTTTACAATTAAAATGCAAGTAATAGAATTTGATATACTTTTTCCATTGGATTCCTTGATTTTTTTAATTATTTTATTCAAATATTTTATTAAATTAAAATTATTCTTAACAAATAATATAATTAAATTAAATAAATTAATAAAATTTTAAATTAATTTAATCTAATACAAAAATATATTAAATATAATTTAATTAATAATTAATTTTCTTAACAATTAATTTAATATAATAAATTATATATTGAATATAATTTATTTAACAATTAAGAATTAACTAAACCAATTTAATTATAATTAAAATAATGTAAAAATAATTTTTTGAATTATTTTTAATGAATAATATAATTAATTTATGTTTAATATTTTTTTATTTTAATAGAATTAAATTATGTTTAATTAAAATATCATAAAATAATTAAATTTAATTAATTAATTTAAGTTAATTAATATGAAATATATTTTATTAAATTAGTTTTTAAAAATAATGTAATTAAATTATCATTTTTATTCAATTAAATTATTTTTAAGAAATAATATAATTAAATTAAATTTATTAAATTAATATGTAATATATTTTATTAATGTTAATTAAAATTTAAAAATTTAATAAAATTAACTACAGTAACCAAAATTATATTTTCAAACACAATTTCAGTTTTTATTTTAAGAAAAAAACACAACAGAAAACAAAAAGAAATATAAATAATTAAATGTGAACTTAAAAAATGGTTACTTTAAAGAAGAGATGTTTGATGAATTTTAAATGATACTTTGAAATAATAACGGAGGATGGAATGAAATATGGGAAATAAATATTATGACTTTACTAATTATAAGATAATGAATTATGATCGAGAAATTTGTGTTTATGATATGATAAGATAATTCTAAAGTATTAAGTATAGAGGAATTGAGTATGAATGAGATGATAAGAATGATGCTGAGGTTAATAACACGATGAGATGGTTTGAACTATAATGTTTTGCAGAGGACTACAATATCTTGTTAATACTGAACATGATTGTGACGTTGTGTGTTGATGAAATGAAGTGAAGATGTGGTTGGAGGAATTGGGTAGAGTTTGTTGAGTTGTCTACGTGTTTGGTATAAGTCAGTTAGGTCAGTACTATTAAGTATGGGTTTACACACCCGAGGGTTAAAAGTCCCTTAACCTATAAATGGTTAGTTATCGTTTCCAGTGGGCTAGTAACCCACAAAGAGTATTTTGATTACTTTCACGATGTAGACACATACGATTGTGTAGTTACACTGCTTTCACGACGTAAACACTTACGATCGTGTATTGAATGTTTTCATGTTGTAGGCACCTATGATGTTTTATTGAATGCATTCCCAACGTAGACACCTACAATGGTGTAGTTAGACTCCCTTCGGGCGTAGACACTTACGATGATGTATTGAATCTTTTTGCAGCATAAACACCTATGATGGTGTATTTTGACCATCTTCGTAACATAGAGTACCTGTTCCATATGTTGGCATGTGCTGGAGTTAGAGTTAAGTCTGGGTGTTGAGTATGGTCGTGTTGGTTAGGACTGAGCTTTAGTGTTGAGTATTAGTATTTTATGTGAGTATTCTTTGTTTTGGGTTATTGTGATTATGGATGCGATATGACAATGTAAGATAACAAGATTGTAATTAGATGTTTGGTGGATATGATTATTTGATACTGTGAATTGAGATGTTTGTGTGTATATGTTGTGTTGCATGATATATGAATTTTTTGTTCACTTAATATCATGCTAGGGCATGTATTGCTTGTTTGTATGCTTGTGCGTTTGGTGAGCACACTTAGACTAGTGCTAACCCATCTACAGTTACGGTTGCAGGTTCTGAGGTTGGCCTACCAAAGGAGACGTTTGACCAAGGGGCTTAGATTGTATTTTTATTTCATCCTTAGATTTTAGTTACTTTAAAGTTATCCTTATGTGCCCTCAATTGCAGTGGCAAATTGTATTACCGTATTTCAACTGGGTTGCATTTATACTGAGCATTATGCCAGTTATGATTGTAACTTGTGGGATAGGTGGAGATGGGTTAATGTGATACCACTGAGGCACTTGTGCTCCATTATTCCCCCAGCTAAAGTTAGGATGGTTCCTTTAGGCTGAATTATAAGTCTCAGAAGAGGGGTTTCCCATTGATTAGGTTCCTAATATAGTGGGTGGAACTGATTAATAGCGTGGATAGGAAGTTTTTTTTTACTGTTCCATTTCTCGGCATAAAGGTAAGGTGGCCAATCATCTATTCGTTGAGCTTGACTTTCGCAGATTAGGCAATAGACACTCACGATTGGCTCTGCGATGATTGGTGTATCCTTCTTGATTTTTAGGGTTTCAATTTCTCGAGATAAAGTGGCTAGTGTTGTGTTCAGGTCGTCAAATTCATTTAGCTAGTATATATGTCATTTTGACAAGTTGCCTGTGACTTTGTCTTATGTTTATGCATTCTCTGCTAAGAAGTTGAAGAACTCATATACTTGCTTTGGCAATTTGTTGTAGAATCCCCCTATTGCACATTATCTTCACAAACTGCTTGAGCTATGGAGTAAAGGAATTGTAAAACTTGCTGGTAACCTGCCACGACTTGAGACCATGATGTGGGCAAAAGTGAAGAAAAGTCTTGAATCTCTTCCAACACTGGTTGAATGTCTCTCCTAGTTATGGGGGTAAATTTTGAAATTTAATGCTAAATGGCATCAGTTATATGTGGTGAGAAGAACTTCTTTGGAAACTTTGCCTATATTTCACCCCATATGTGAATGGAGTTAGGTTGTATGAATTCCAACCACTGAGTCACCTTGTCTTTCAGAGGAAAAGGAAAAAGTTTTAAGAAAATAAGGTCTATGGGACAGGTTTGATCCTTACGAGTCATACAAGTATTCTGAAACCAGTTGAGATGGCCATATGGGTTTTTGGAATTCATACCATGGAAGGTAGGAAGAAGTTGAATCATATTGGGCTTGACATTAAAAGCTCATTGATTTTCTGGCTAGACTATTCAAGACTCAAATGTATGCCTAGCCTATTGTAGATAATCCCTCATTAGCCTCACAGGATGTGCCTAAAGTTATCTATTGTTTGCACCTTGGAGTTGGCCATAACCTTTTTCGTTAACACCCGCCATCTCTCCTGTGGGTAGTGGGGAGATATGAAGATTAACAAAAAGGTTCGAAAGTTCAAAAGAGGATTGACTATGTCAAAACACATATATCTTGCTAATTCTCCTCATTCCCAGACACGCATATGCAGAAAGAATCACTCTGGTCTTTAGCGTCCGAACACAAAGTGTGCCGTCTTCGGATGGCAGAGAAGGTTTCTTTTTTCATTTATTAGAAAAACGATAAACAATTTAACCTAAAATCACCTAGCAAATCAAAACTTGTGACTCATTGGCAACGGTGCTAAAAACTTGATCACTTCAGAATATTGCAATTAAAATCCTCCACGGTATAGTTTTAACTTGGTGAGACTGAAATCGAATCATCAAGAAACCTATACGAATTGAATTATAGGGTTATTCCTTTTTTTTTTTTTAAGTTAAACTCACTATTGAGTTTTAACAAATAAAAGGGAAAATTAAATGGGTGGGGTTTGGAGGTAGAGATGATTGATTCAGATATTAAAGTATGTAAATTAAAAGGGAACTACAAAAGTAAAAGTTGAATACAAATCCCAGATTTATTCTATTCTACTCTAATAATAATAAAATTCAAACTAAATCATAATCCGAGCAATAGAAGTAGTAAATAGAGTCAATATTTAAAATGATACAAAAAAAAAAAAAATTGATCCAATCTACAAATCCAAGTGGAATTCTTGTCTTAGTAATGGATGTGATATCAATATTCAGTTTAAAATTGACGTTGAAGAAGATTAAACTATAAAACATTCTCGTGTAAAACCTTTACTCCAAAATCACATTTAGGAATAGAAAATTGAAAAATATTCTTTTAGTTTATCTTTGGGCTAAATCCTTTTTCTTTTATTCCAAAATATTTTCAAAGTTTTAATCACATGATCTTATTAGGGGCTTTAAGGAAATATGATCAAGAATACATGTTTTCAAAGGTCTTGAAAATAAATGAAAAAGCAACATGTAATTTTTACGTTGCATACTGGGTTTTGATCACATTCATGCAAGAAGCAAGGTTCCATCCATCATTGATAGGTAGAGTAAAAATCAAGAATCTAGCCCAGTATAGTAAATAAACAAAAATAGAAAATAAAGAAAAAAAAAAGAGAGAGAGAACAAACTCCATTAAAGCAAAGTAAAGCTGAAACTTTATTGAATGTCCAAAAAATATTCTTTAACGATTTGAATACAAGACTTGAATGCCAAAACTAAACTAAAAACACTCTCTACAAACCCAAAAAAGTTCTAGAAAATAAAAATTAAAATATGAAAAGCTACTCTCAAAGTTGTGCATAAGAGAGTATTTATACATGCAGAAAAATCCTAAAAAGTAATGTTGGTGGAGTCGTGACATTCGGACAGGAAAGGTAAGTTTGGTTGGAAAATTTAGCTAAGTGTTGGAGTTCGGTGTGTACTTCTACTTGTGTTCAGACGAGAGATTGGCATCCAGGCGGTAGTCTTATCTTTTGTCCACCCTTTTCCTTCTTTGGTTATTTCCAATAAATATTTTAGCATTTTCCACTAAACATCTGCACAGAAGAACAAACCGTTATAAGTAAACTAAATTAGACTAAATTGCATGTATTATAATAAAAATTGTAGTTAATAACAAGGGATATATATGATCATGCTTTTCAAGCGTAATCACTTGGGACTTAAAGATGAAGGTGGATGTGAATGCCTTTGATGAACTTGCCATATTTCTAGCTCTATATTTAGTTTTGATTGGTGATCAATGAAAATTGTTGATTGAGGTGTAGCAACAATTGTGCTTATCCATATGATGCTTTATTTACAAGTCAGTGTTTTGTTTTTCAACTATATATGCTGAAAAATTCTAATTTTATTAGGATGTCCCTCTTGGGGAAAGATTAGGTGATTTAAATTAACATTTTAAAGATTGTTGTCGAGTTTTTTTCTTAACATGTTACCTCATTCTAATTCAAATGATCATTGAAAGACTATATTTTTTCAAAAAAGCGATGAATTAAATCAATAGAATATTTATTTACAAATTACCTTGGAATACAAAGAATGGACACATATTTGTAGGCACTCCAATTTTGCCTCCTTAATTGAACAACTGTAAGATTTCATTAATATTGGAAACTCACACTTAATTTATACTTTCAATTATCTATGAAAGGTTTATATTGTTGGAACCCAATATTCTATTAAATTTCATTTATGTTCACTATTGGGATTTTAGCTAGGGGAGATTTCTGTCAAATATCTTGATTGGCTCTGATTTCCACCGAGCTTACATATGAATTTATGCTTACAATTATCAATGAAAGATTTATAGTATTCGAACCCAACATTTTGCTATACTTTATTTATGTTCATGGCTGGGATTTTGATGGGGGAGCTTCTATCAAATATCTTGTTGTGCTTCTAATTTTCCCCAAGCTTGGATACGAAGATTGTAAAGAGCTTAATGAAAAAATTTTGGCTTGTGTCAAAAGTTGGGCCACTATAAATTTATCTTATGTTCATAGATTTCAGATTATTAAGGCCACATTTTTTAGCATTCGTATGTATTAGTGCATTCATTTTATATTACCTAAAAGGGTATATGCTGTTTGAGAATAAGTTATTCGGAGATTTTTATGGTCTAGATCCAAACTGAAAAATGGGGGTAATTGCCTTTATATCCCTTGTAATTTGGATCAAAATCACTTACACCATTTATACTTCATTATTATGTACTAATATCCCCTCTACTCATGAGTAATGTGAAACAATGGATGAAACTGTTTATTTTAATAACACACGAGATACATGTTTACAAAAAAGTGCAAGTGTTTAAAATCCATAAAAATAAAATAAAGGGTTAATTGCTTTTATACTCCTTGTACTTAGACCTACCTTCACTTTTACCCTCTCAACTTCATAACTATGCACTGATACCCCTATACTGTGCACAAAAGTGTAACATTTGATAGCATTACGTTAAGTGCTAAAAAGAGAAAATCACCCTTCTTTTCTTCTTCACTATCCTTTTCTCTCTCTTTTGTTCCCCAACAAGAACCCACAGAGCTTCAATCTTGCAACTCCAGCAGCACAATTGCTCATATTTTCCCAAACAATCAAATAAAAACCCAGTTGAATTTTCCCATCAAAAGCAATACAAGTAACTCACCCAAAAGGGTTGAAGATGAAATAGAGAGCAATAATATATTACCCACCATGTCTAAAATAATGGAGGCATCAAAAGGACAAAAGCTAGACCTTCAGCTCCGAATAATAGGGCCCTTTTCCAGAATTACCGCGAAGAGCTAGGAAGCTCCACAGATGGAGCTTGGGAGGGCTGAGGGGCTAATTAGGGTCTAGTTTGGGGGGAAAGTCTTTATCTAGACTCCATCAGGTTGAAAGAAAGATTATGAGAATGGAGAGATCAATCTTTAAGGAGAGAGACTATGGAAATGAACACCAAACCTAGAACCATCACCAAAAATCATCTCCCAAACCCAAAATTATTGCTAAATCATCTCCCAAACCTAAAATCATCTTAAAAATCAACTCCCAAACCCAAAATCTGTGTATATATATATGCACAAAAATTTAAAAACTTTAAGATCCTAAGATCTCAAATCATTTGTGTATATATATATATATATCTTGAATCAACATTACAGTTAGATATTGGTTTTTTAAGACCTAGAGATAGAGAGAGATAGAGAAAAAGAGATCTGTAACCCCGAGAGCGAAAGAGAAAGAGAGAGAGAGATTTAAAGCTTTATAGGAGAAGAACAATGAAGGAGAAAAAGGAAGAACATCCAAGTCTTGGCCGGTACTAGTGATTTGAAGCGATGGCAGAGGGTAGCACTCGGTAAGTTGTTGGAGAACCAGTACTTCGCTGGGGTTTCATCATTCTCCAATCTTTTTCTCTGTGACCCGAAGAAAGAGAAAAGAGAGAGAGAGAGAGAGAGAGAGAGAGAGAGAGAGAGAGAGAGAGATCTAAAGCTTTAAGGGCATTTTGGTCTTTTTATTTCTTATTTTGAACACTTGTATTTTGTACACACGTGTATTACAAGCACTATTAAATTAGACAGATCCATCAAACATTGCACTTTTGTGTACAGTACAAGTGGTATTAGTGCACATTTATGAAGTTGAGGTGGTAAAAGCGAAAAGGGGTTTAAGTACTGGAGGTGTAAAGGTAATTAGCCCTAAAATAAAATATGAACAGACCAACCTTCTGTCAAAAAGCACTAGCAGCCACAAAAGACATCTCGACAACCTTGGAGAATTAAAACCATAATGGATTTGATCAGGGAATGTGCCAGAGGGCAAGTCGGTGACAGAAATGACCAGGTTCACGCTGAAATTAGTTGCAGCAATGACAAAGCTAGAAGAAGAAGGGTCTGGTTCTACCATTATAGAACTCTGATTTTGATTTGTTATATATATATATATATATATTATGGGTTTTGCATGCAGCAATTTCAAGCATAAAATAAAATAACTAAAAGCTGAATTTCAAACTATAAGCTGATATGCTGAATTAGCAAACTCGATGAGTAACTAGGACGGTTAAATTTGTTCAATCAATGGCGTTTCCAAATTTAAGAGCAGAACTCTAGTTCCAATTTGTGGCATACATATTGTGGGTTTTACATGGAACTCTAATTCATTGATTGTGGGTTTTGCACAAGATTGAAAGGAGGGTCTAGTCCTGCCATTACAGAACTCTAGTTTTGATTTGTGTTATAAATATATATATTGTGGGTTTTACATAGAACTCTAGTTAATTGATTGTGGGTTTTGCACAAGATTGAGAGGAGGATCTGGTTCTGCCATTGGTGAACTCTGGTTTTGAATGGTGTTACATATATATATATATATATTATTGTCCGATTCTGAATAGATTTTGTTTCATATACATCATTTGATAAAAATTTCAAATTTGATAAGGATATTTTTCTGGCTTGGTGATTAAACACTTGGAATTTAAAGAAGATTTCTTGAGTTTTTGATTGCATGCATGAATTTTAAGAAACATAGAAGAACAGATGGGAGAGAAAATGGCAATAAAGAAGAAGAAAAGAAAAGAGCAACTTTATCTTTCTACCACTTAATGTGACGTCATTTACTCTTTCAATTTGCTTGCGAGTATAAGGGACATTAGTGCATAATAACGAGGTACAGGGGTTGTATGCAATGATCCTACAAAAAAAAATAAAAAAAACTAGACGTGGCACTCAAATAGGGTCTTGACTGGCACCCTAAACTCATCTAGCCTCCATGAGTCACTTCCCTCCCCTATAGCCTGCATGAGTCATTTTCTCTCCCCCCCCTGGCCTTTAGCTCGTGAGTCACCCCCCAGTGTGTATATATATATGGTATGTTATGGGAAAAAAAAAAAACATAGAACGACCAAAAAAAAAAAAAAAAGAGGAAGAGGTTAGTACTGGAACTTAAATTAATTTTTTATTTTTCTAATTAAACCCGTTTCAAATGTGCCTACGCTATCAAATTAGGGAAAGGAGATCTAGGTTAGACATATGGTAAGTTTTCGGTCTTTCCAACAAAGAGCAAGGTAGGGAATTGGTATATTATTTATACTTTTTGTAATGCCTTCTTTAATAGAAAATAACCATAAGAATAATTTTGGTATGTTTTAAAAACAAAATTTAAAAAAAAATTTAAGTTTTTAAACCAAAACCTAATTTTTCTTAGAGGAAGGAAATAAACAATAAAGAAATTTTAGGCCGACGCCCATTTTTGCCTCAGTGCCTGTAACGTCCCCGCTTTGGCCAATTTTACTATCTTTTGTTCTAAAATATTACAAAATAATAATATATATAATATTTAATAAAGGTATAAATTTGGGTTAAATTTTATACACTATTAAATTAATATTAAACCTTACAACTGAAATTTCAATAGCACTAAAATTGTGATTCGATTTTTAAAAATTGCTGCTCTATGCTGGAATATGCTATAATATGTTAATGATAAAAATGAATATGTGTTAATTGCAAAACAGATAATAATTAAAAATAAACAAACTATAACGGTAATAGAAACATGAAATTATAAAATCTGACACATTTGCTGACATTATCCCTAAACTTTAAAAAGAGAAGGGTGAAACCTAAGAAAATGTTGATTTTAGGAAAATTCAGGATACCATGCAAAATTGGGAAGGTCATAAGATACCCTTAGGTTGAAAAACCTTAAACTTGCAGGATTAGGTAATCGTACCTATGGACAAATAATCCACAACAACGACGAAAATGGTAAGGCTCATCATGGCCCTTAGACTCGGATCTATAAATAGTGACACAGGAGTGCTTCACAAATCATTTATATACATATGAATCAATGATCATTTGGACTACCACTTTGATCGTGGGATAGTCTTGCAGAGTGTCCTCCCCCACCTTGGGAAAAATAATAATAAATGAAGAAAGGTTAACAAAAGAAATAAAAGTTTCGAGTTGATGTTATCCTATCCTATTATGTTGATGTATTCAATGATTTCTTGATATATTCATTATTGTATTTGATTTATAAAATGCATTATAAAAAGTATATTTCTATACATCAGTGAGCACAAGCGGTTTGGTTCTCATGTCCTTATAAACTGTATTGTAGGTACAGAGCCTGAGACTTAGGAAGCTCGGCACAACCGTTTGAAACCCTACAGTTCTATTGAGTAGCTTTTACAACTTAGATGTGATAACTTTACAAGCTTATATATATGGAAATATTGCTTTACATGTAAATGAAACTTATGTTATTTGGTTTTTATTTAAACCTGGGTGTGTATTTTATTAATAAAATAATTATTTCTATTATTTATATTAATGAGAAGGATGGTCAATGGCTCTGAAAGGTAAATGGGGAGACTGTAATGGACCAGGTGCATTAAATTTTACAATCTAAACTCATTCCTCAGGATCTCGGGATTTTGGGGCATGATAAGTTGGTATCAGAGCCAAGGTTTAGAATTCCTAGGGACCGTGGGAAGTAGATGCCTTATGTGAAAGTTGTAAATTAGTGGCTAAAAACATTTGAGGTCTTATATGAAAATGTATTTTAGAATGATTTATTAAATAATATTTGTTTATAAAATATGATCTAGACTTTCTTTATTTCTAGGAAAATAGCCAACCCCACTATTCTAGGATAGCCTAGCAGAGTGAACCCAACCCTGAAAATGATTTACCCTAATAATGAGCTTCTCATACACATCAACCTAGAAGTAAAGTTTAACAAACCTGTGAACATTAGACCAGTGTATCCCACTGAGATTAGTCTACCTCCGTATGCTGTCCTGTAGCCTATGGCAATTCTATAACTAATAACTATCACGATATACATCAATGTCCGAGAACAGGAAGGGACTATTAAGGATAATATATCATGCACTAGGGTGGGAGATAGACCCTAAGTATGCCCTAGTTGTCATCAGATGGGTCATGTTTAGTAGTGATGCCCTCTAAGCCCACCAAGATGATGTTCCTATGGCTAGCTTAGCCACATATGCAGACTCTATAGGAATAACTAAAAAATGATAGAAATGCTAGTTTTTATAGTCTAGCAGTTGGTTGTCTAGTAGTTGTAATATAGGGAAGGGAGAAATTTTGTTGTGTTTATACATCTCTTCCTCCATTTACTATTTTGTGGAATAAGTATGTTGATTTCTTGAAAAAGGGACTTCGAAAGAATTTTGCAATATATATAGGATCGAACACCTATTTTTCCTTTCTCTTTTAATATAATGTAATATAAAAGAAATTTACTTTAAATAAAATAGTTATGTTTCCTAGGATATTGTCATATATCATAGGTACCATTAGATACTGGTTGATAATTTGGTATTAAATTATGATATTCTTTGTTTTTGTATGCCACCACATGGAATTTAGGGCCAGGTCGAAGTTAAGGCAGAGGTAGAGGAGTTCCTATTGTTAATGTCTTTAGAGACAATATACCTATCCCATCAGAACATGAGTCACATTATAGTGCTGCCATGGAGGTTCATCCAGAAGTCCAACAAAAAAATCCAAGGGGAGAGGAAGGGCATGATTAGGTACTCGAGATTTCGCAAAGTGCGATAGTTGTTAACACAGAGGTAGTGTTGTAACAACTAGCCAAATTATTGACAAATGGTGGGATGAGAGCAAACCCTCCAAATCGACTATAAACAGGGCTAGACATGTAAGAAAAATTTTGAAGGTTGAAGCCTCCCACCTATATGGTACTCCCAACATTGAAATTATTGAGCGATTCCTTGCAGAGTGCAAGAAAATCTTGATAGCTATGAAAATAACCGACCATTTGACTAGAATTAATTTGATTACTTTCCATTAGTGAGACATGCGGCCAGCTGGTGGAGTAGTATATAGAACTCTAAGGTAGCCACTGAATTGACATGGGAAGGACTCAAAGAAAGATTCAGAGATCACTTTTTCTAGTAATCTCTAAGAGATGCGAAAAGGGAAGAATTTGCTAACCTGATTTAAGGTTCTATGATGGTACTAGAATATGAGAGAAGATTTTCAGACTTATCTAAGTATGCTCTAGAATTATTTCTACTACTCGTCTCAAGTGTAAAAAGTTTAAACAAGGATTACGGTCAGCCTTACACGGATCAATAGTTCTGCTTGGACTCAATGATTATGAAGCCCTAATAAATCGTGTAATGACAGTGGATAGAGACATAACAAAAACCAGGAATATCCAGGAAGGGTAGTAAAATAGGAATTCGATTCCTACACTAGGAATTGCTAATAAGAAAAGGCCAAGAGAAAGATTGTTACCACCAGCACCACTGTCATACCTACAACCCAGCAGAGTGGCATTGTCACAATTAAGGACTCCTATGTGGTCATCTCCAGGATAGGTGTTTTGCTATAGTTGTAGACAGTTTAGGAACAAGAGCTATGAATGCCTAAAACAGCCAATGGGTAGGCAGCCCCCGCAGGTGGTGGAAGTAGTGGAAGTATTAGAAGTTGTTACAATTGTGGCCAACAGGGTCACCTTCAGAGGAACTATCCACGAGGTAAAAAAAAGATTCCCACTAGTTATCCCAAGGGAACAGTCCTCAACTTCACAGTCAGTGCAACAACCCCCACCGCGAAGATATAATCCCCCTGGGAGCATGCAAAATGAAACTCAGCAACTGTAATACAAAAGGGCTCAATGAAGTCAGACAAGGGGTGGAACATTTAATGTGCAAACCTAAGGAAGAGCTTATGCAATCATTCCACCAGAAGCCCCATTGAGACAGTGGTAACTTGAGGTATACTTCCTGTGCCACTGTACTTATTGATACGTGTGCATCTCATTTTTTTATTTCTACCATATTTGTTTCTATTTTGGGACTCAAAAAGCAACCATTAATACCCCCATTATGCATGGATACCCCCTATTTTTGGTCATTCTTCCCTAACTCGAGTATGTAAAGAGTGTGAATTAGTGATTAGAAATACCTTAGATCGTTAAGAGTATCACTCAACCTTTGACTTAATTATAATAGAGATGCAATGTTTTGATATTATTTTTGGAATGAATTGGTTAGCAACCTACTAAGCTGAGATTGATTGTCATATAGGACGGATAACTGTGTACTCTAAAAGGCAAACAAGTGTGATTTTTTTTAGATTGCTATAGTTTCGAGATTCTACCAACCATAAATGGGTAAGGACAGGTAGATTTGTGCAGTCTTGTTGCCAATTTGACAATACTGGAGGATGAAACTAGTAATAAGAAGGAGTCTATGAATATTTAGAGGTCTTTCCTGAAGATTTGCTTGGATTGCCACTCAAGCGAAAAGTGAAATTTTATATTAACTTATTACTTGGCACTGAACCTATCTTCATCACTCCCTACATATTAGCACCAGCAAAATTAATGGAGTTAAAGAAGCAGATAGAGGAACTTTTAGCTAAGGGAATCATTAGACCCAATGCTTCACCTTAGGGCATGCCAACATTATTTGTATCAAAAAATGATGGAACCCTGAGAATGTGTGTTGATTATTGTAAGCTCAATCGAGTAACCATCAAGTATCGGTATCCTTTACCAAGGATTGATGATTTATTTGATCAATTAAAAGGAGCAATGGTGTATTCCAAGATTGATTTGCGTCTAGTTACCACAAGTGAGAATAAGAAAAGAGAATATCCTTAAAATTGCATATGAGACAAAATATAGGCACTACAAGTTCCTAGTGCTACCATTTGCATTAACTAATGCCCCTAAAGTATTCATAGACTTGATGAATAGGTTGTTCTGAGAATATTTAGATAAATTTATAGTGCTATTCATTGTTGATGTGTTGGTACATTCCAAAAATAAGAAGGAACATGCAGAACACTTCAGGATAGTGTTGCAACTTTTAAAAGATCACTAGTTATATGCTAAGTTCAACAAGTATGAATTTTGGTTTAAAGAGGTGAAATTTTTAGGACATGTCAATTTTGCCAAAGGTGTGGCAGTAGATCTAGTTAAGGTTGAGGCCATCTTGAGCTAGCCAAGACCCAAAATGGTGGTTGAAATCAGAAATTTCTTGGGATTAGTCAGATATTACAGCAAATTTATGCTAGATTTCTCCAGGTTGATTGCTCATTTGACTAAATTGACCCAAAAGGGAATTAAATTTACGTGGGATGAAGCCTCTGAAAAATCTTACCAAGAAATCAAAGAAAGATTAACCACCAAACCAATATTGATTATTCCAAAAAAGATGATTAGGATGTTCTTTGTATTATGATGCTTACAGAAAAGAATTAGGTTGTGTACTTATGTATTATGGGAGACTAATTGCTTTTTGGCAAAGACACATGAAGAATCATGAGCAAAACGACCTTGTACACACAAATTTCGTGTTTGGAAATAAACACAGAAATTGCAGTAAAAAATTAAAATTTTATTGATTTGTAGAAAGTGGAATACAATCTCTGATAATTTCTAATCAAAGAAATAAAAATCCTCTGATTCTTCTTCTTCGAAAAGTTGATGCGAGGGCTTGCAGCTTGATCTCGAATCAACACGTGTATCTTCTCCTTGCTTGAGAGTCTTTGAGGGCTTTGGCAGCTTGATCCGGCAGAGTCTCTTTGTGTGTAGAAGGGTCTCTTTTACGCTTGGGAGTGGCCCTATTTATAGATGTATGGGAGAGAGTTACAGTTGAATTCAACCTCCCCCGGGATAATTATCTCACTATTTAATTTATTAAATAATAGATAATATCCAAGACTTTAGATAACATCAAACCACTTAAATAATTATCTCATTATTTTATTTATTAAATAAGAGATAAAATCAAGTAATTTGGATATCATTATAATTCTTAAATAATTATCTCTTATTTATTTATTTAAGAGATAAAAATTAAGAAATGATAATTATCTTTAGAGCTTGTCACGTGTGGCGGCATGTGATTCGTCCACTTGTGTAACTTTGTTGAAATCCTCCACAAGACACGTGGCAAGATTTGATTTGTTAATTTAATTGGACTTTATTTGACACTTGTCAATATTTGATTAGCCAAAATTTGTGTGTCTACAAATGCCCCCTCGAGACTTGATCACGTACACATTGCGATAGTGTTGAACAGTGAGCGGGTCTCGAATTTGAAGATTTGATGCCACTGACTAGAACATTTTGAGTTCTTGTACAATGACAAAGTTTCTGAAATTCGATGCAAGTCACACTTCAAATATTTTAATTTCTATAATAGAAAGTAAAATAATGAACTTGGATTTGTTTTGAATTCCAAATTTGAATTGGAATAATGAATGTGATTTTATTTTGGATTCCAAATTTGGGTTGGAATCAAAATTTACTTTCATGAAAGAAATTAAATTTATTTTTAATTCCAAATTTGAGTTGGAATCAAAATTTATTTTCATGAAAGAAATTAAATTTATTTTTTAATTCCAAATTTTACTTAGAACTAAAATTCATTTTTCTTTCGAATTCTAAATTTATTAATTAACCAGAATGTGTTCCAATAGAATTCTAAGATTGACAAAACGTGGAAATCACGATTATGAATTATCACAGATAAGGATGATTTTGTACTTGACAATTGGATGGACTTGAATTTTATTTACCCAGCTGGTAGGCTTGCATGTCACCACCATGGAAGAAGGAAATTTGACTTTGTTTAGAGTTTGAAAGGAAGTCTTGGCAACTTACTCGATTTGGATGGATAAATAGAAATTTGGATTGGGGTCCACTTTTGAGGTGAATTTGAACTATCCAAGTACAGCACTTCAGAATTCCAGAGGCTATTTTCTATTAGGCATCTTCTTGGACAACTCATAATATATATGTATTTGGAAGCTTACATCGAATCCTCCATGTTCATTGTGCTGCAGGAAACTAGAGTGACTAGAATTAGTTTTAATTCTAGTATGACTTGGACTTGATATTTACCTCTCTTTGAACAATTCTAATTTAATTGAGGTTCTTTCTTTTTAGAATTTGATTAGAATTTTGAATCCAAATCATAATCGAAATAAGATTTAATTTTGCCTATATGAAGAGGCCTCCATCTAATCTTTTCTTCAATTCAAAATAGTTTCTGGCGAAGTAAGCAACTTTATTCTTCTGCTGTGCCCCGGGAAGTGACTTTATTCTTCTTTTCACTGACAAGCAGAGCACTATTTTTTTTCTTCGAGTGCAGCAATGCTAGTTTTCTTCTTGTGCAGTGCAGAGGAATGGGATATGTGATTTATTCTTAATTCCTTTCATCCTTGTAGAGTATCATCAATTCACACCTTTATCAAATCAATTATATCCCACTGTATGTACATAACTTCATGTCTTTATCCATGCTTTACTAGTTTGTGACTTGGCATTCAATCACTCTACGTATGGGATCATTCAATGGGTTTGACTAATCACATATTCCAATGATTGTTCAACTTTAATGCTTGAATTTTTTGCCGCAGAGGAGATGAAAGTTGCTCACAAGTCTCCAAGCAGTCTTGCCTTGATGATACATGAGGTTAGTAATGCTAAGGCCTGTTCCCTCTTCTTTTTTTTTTTTTTTTTTTTCGCATGCATCCCCTTTTTAGCATCTTACCCTTTGACTTTAAGATTTCAATTTTGCAATTCCATAACTTGCTAATTTTTTACTCCATTAACTTGAAGGCTACATATGTTTGAGTTTATATGAACCAAAAATCTTGAATTTTGCTTCAGCGTTGAATTCAGGGTTATAACTGTCCAAGCCTTCATCAACCAAAGTTTAATTTCCGTTTTGGCATTATCTGTTCGAGCTTTTACTATTCAAAGACTTCATTACTTCGAACTTATTATTTGAAGACTTCTTCACTTTAAGCTTATTATTTGAAGACTTCATCACTCCGGGCTTCTACTACTTGAAGACTTCAGCACTCCAGGCTTCTACCGCTTGAAGACTTCATCACTCCGGCTTTCACCGCCTGAAGACTTCATCACACTGGACTTTTATTACTTGAAAACTTCATCATGCTGGGCTTCTACTTCTTGAAGAATTCGTCACTCTGGGCTTTTACCACTTGAAGACTTCATCATACCGGACTTCTACTGCTTGAAGACTTCATCATTCTAGGCTTTTACCACTTGAAGACTTTATCACACCGGACTTCTACTACTTGAAGACTTCATCATTCTAGGCTTCTACCGCCTGAAGACTTTAGCCGTTCAAGTCTATATCAATTAGAGCTTTTGAGTTCAACTTTGGAAAGAACTCGAGGCTGAAAGACGTTCGTGGGAGCAGCCGTTCACGTCTACATCAGCTAGAGCCTAGCAGTGTTCGCGTCTACATCAGCCAGAGCCTTTGAGTTCGGCTTCGGCAAGAACTCGAGGCTGAAAGATGTTCGTGGTAGCAGCCGTTCGTGTCTACATCAGCCAGAGCCTTTGAGTTCGGCTTCGGCAAGAACTCGAGGCTGAAAGATGTTCGTGGTAGCAGCCGTTCGTGTCTACATCAGCCAGATCCTTTGAGTTCGACTTCGGCAAGAACTCGGGGCTGAAAGACTTTGTGAGAGCAGCTGTTCACGTCTACATCAGCCAGAGCCTTTGAGTTCGGCTTCGGCAAGAACTCAGGGCTGAAAGACGTCCGTGGTAGCAGCCGTTTGCGTCTACATAAGTCAGAGCCTTTGAGTTCGGCTTCAGCAAGAGCTCGGGGCTAAAAGACATTTGTGAGAGCAGCTATTCGCATCTGCATCAGCCAGAGCCTTTGAGTTCGGCTTTGGCAAGAACTCGGGGCTGAAAGACGTCCATGGTAGCAGCCGTTCGCGTCTACATCAGCCAGAGCCTTTGAGTTCGGCTTCGTTAAGAACTCAGGGCTTAAAGACGTTCGTGATATCAACCATTCGCGCCTACATCAGCCAGAGCCTTTGAGTTCAGTTTCGGCAAGAACTCAGGACTGAAAGACGTTCGTGACATTAGCTGTTCGCGTCCACATCAGCCAGAGACTTTGAGTTCGGCTTCGGCAAGAACTCGGGGCTGAAAGACGTTCGTGGTAGCAACCGTTCGCGTCTACATCAGCTAGAGCCTTTGAGTTCGGCTTCGGCAAGAACTCAAGGCTGAAAGACGTTCGTGACACCAGCCGTTCGTGTCTACATCAGCCAGAGCCTTTGAGTTCGGCTTCGGCAAGAACTCGGGGCTGAAAGAAGTCCGTGCCATCAACTGTTCGCGTCTACATCATCCAGTGCCTTTGAGCTCGGCTTAGGCAAGAACTCGGGGTTGAAAGACGTTCGTGACATCAGCCGTTTACGTCTGCATCAGCCAGAGCCTTTGAGTTCGGCTTCGGCAAGAACTTAGGGCTGAAAGATGTTCGTGACATCAGCCGTTCGCGTCTACATCAACCAGAGCCTTTGAGTTCGGCTTTGGCAAGAACTCGGGGCTGAAAGACGTTCGTGACATCAGCTATTCGCGTCTACATCAACCAGAGCCTTTGAGTTCAGCTTCGGCAAGAACTCGGGGCTGAAAGACGTTTGTGGTAGCTGTCGTTCGTGCAACCAGAACTTTTAGAGCTGACTTGGGGACTGCATTGAAGGCCTTTAGGATCTCTTTATCAGATTCGTACGGTATTGGATTGCTTTTATTCAAATAATGGTTGCTTTCAACGATTGTTAACTGCATGACCAAAAGATTCTTTGTTTTTCGAGAATGTGATGTTGTAGTACGGATGCATACATGTTCAAGAAGGTTCTGTCTAGGAGGTTGGGTTTTAAGTGGGACTGATGTGACCCCTCCAATCTTTCCTGGGAACTTACTTAAGTTCTGTCTAGGAGATTGGGTTTTAAGTGGGACCGATGTGACCCCTCCAATCTTTCCTGGGAACTTACTTAAGTTCTATCTAGGAGATTGGATTTTAAGTGGGACTGATGTGACCCCTCCAATCTTTCCTGGGAACTTGCTTAAGTTCTGTCTAGGAGATTAGATTTTAAGTGGGACTAGTGTGACCCCTCCAATCTTTCCTGGGAACTTATTTAAGTTCTGTCTAGGAGATTGGATTTTAAGTGGGACCGATGTGACCCCTCCAATCTTTCCTGGGAACTTGCTTAAGTTCTGTCTAGGAGATTGGACTTTAAGTGGGACCAGTGTGACCCCTCCACTCTTTCCTGGGAATTTATTTAAGTTCTGTCTAGGAGATTGGATTTTAAGTGGGATCGATGTGACCCCTCCAATCTTTCCTAGGAACCTTTCGAAGATGGTACTATTCATTTTCAAATTAGGATTCATTGTCAAAGGCAGTTTTCATCAATTGAAAGCCTTAGCGTCAGACCTTTGTTTCTTTTCAGATCATGGTTACCTTCAAAGATTATTCACGTCATGACCAGAAGATAGTCTCTATTGTTCAAGAAGACGGTGATCCTACGACGGCCTTGGACTTACCAGTGTTCGATCCAATCGTTGGCTACTTTTCTCACAATTGGTCCCCTTCTGTTGATTCGCCTCACCTGACGCGATGGTGTATTGCTTTGAGGAGTGATTTATTTGATCATAGTAATTCAACCACTATTTCTTCAGAAGCGTTATTCTTGCAATCCTCTCTTCATTCTAAAGATTATGATCCTGATCGTTTTACGCTATTGGGTGATCGTATTGACAAAGGAGAAACTTCTTGGGACACTTCTCCTTTTGACTTCGGTGAATTCTCCTATATTCCCAAATATTGGGAATGGTTAGAAGATGTACTCAGTCGTTATAAAAGAATTTTGACCAAAGCAGGTATATACGATGCTGTTTACGCTTCTTTATTCACCTATGACCATAGCGACAATCTTATTCGATCGCTTTATGAATCTTGGTGTTCTTCAACGAATACTTTTCATACTCCAACTGGGAGAGCTATCCATCTCCTTATGGGATTTGCGCAATATGGTGGCTTATCAGTTCAAGGTATATTTTATGATGAAGTCATCCCATCCAGAAAAGAATTATTAGGCTTTAATCAGAACAAGACATTGTTTCTTCCCCGAGCTGCAAGTATTTATTCTCAGCATATTATAAACTTTATCACGAGAGTGCGGATGGTGAAGTTAAAACTCATGATTGGGTCAAATTTTGGTTTAGAGGACCTGAAAGATATGCAGCACCTCCCAAAAGAGTAAACAAAAAGAGGTTTAACAAGCCAAGGACCCGTTATAATCCTTCGGGCATCATAAATGAACTAGTTCAACGTTCCACGGAAGAAGAAGGAGCCTTTGATGATTTAGCCATCAAGGCAAGGGTCAGAGAAGAGACTTATCTAGCTGCCATTTTATCTTGTTGGCTATGTAGATTTGTCTTTCCTACTATTAAAATTGACAACATTCGTCCTAGTGTTTTCAAAGTAGCAAGTATGATGGCTCGTGGTGAGAAGTTCTCTTTAGCAGTGCCAGTTCTTGCAAGTATCTATCATGGTTTACGAGAAATTTCTTCATCTCCATTTCCCAGCAAATGTAATGCGGCATTCCCAATCCATTATGTTTATGGATGGCTTGGTCATTATTTTGATTGCTATTTTGCATCTTCTCGTCCGCAAAGTGGTGCTCGAATGGTGAAATTTTCTGGTGAGAAAATGGCCAAGCATTTCGATGATACGGAGGCTCGAATCCTTCTTAAAAATACTGATCTTTCCAACTCTTCATCTTTATTCTTGGGTAAGGAGAAGGATATATCTTTAGTTGATACCAAAAATCAGCCAGCTCCATGGGATGACTACATTATTAGTATTCGTTGTAGCTATTTGACTTTACGTCGAGGAGATAAGCTTATTGTGGAGTCTTATAGTCCCATAAGATTTGCCAGACAATTTAACTTTTGTCAAAGCATTCCTGGGAAGTTGAAGATTGATCTTGGGTCTGGGACTGTAGTAGAAATAGCTCAACATTGGCAATCTTGTATTCAATTGGGCACCAACGCCAAATTTATGATTCCAGCATATTCTTCCAAAAGTCTTGCAACGAAGAATTATTTTGGGTGGTGGGCAAAACGTTCAAGTAATTATTGCAAGAAAAGTTCTAGTCTTGTCATAAAACTTCCAAAACTTAATCCTTCCGTTGCAATTTTGAAGAAGAATAAGAGGGAAGTTATTGAACATACACCAGTCTTCAGAGAAAAGCATATTGATGCTAAAGATGTGCTTAAAGGCATGGCGAAGAGAGATGCAAAAATCTCGAACAAAGGATCATTAGTTAAAAAGAGTCAAAATTGCTTACCACCTGATGACGAACATAGCTCTAGTGGAGGTGATCGCCATTGGAAACGTCCTAAAAAGAAAACCATAGCTTTTGAATTGGAAGATATTAATCTTGGTTTGGATGACATTTTCCCTAATACCTCAAACCCTTCTTTGCCTCTAGAAGGATTCGGGAATCAAGTAAGTATTTTTTTTTTTTTTGGTAAAATTAATTTTGGAATATATATTCTCCATGATCCCTTTTATTAATCTAAGCTTTTACTTGTAGCTGGGAAACAACGATGAGTTTGCTGAGGTGGATGATATGATTTTGGAAGAGAATGAGAAATCTATTGATGGGCCAAATTCATTCGATATATTGGTTGCTCAACCTGAAGTTTCCAAAGTCGTAGATAATATAACTTCTCATCCTATTGTTAAAGATCATCCTGTAGAAGTGATTCGACAAACTTTTGTGAGACCCATGGATCCTGCCCCTTCAACTATTTCCATATTCAAGGTAGATGACTTGATTTCTAATTGTCAACGTACCTACCTTACATTGTTATGGAATGGCCTATCTCAGAAAATAGGTAGATCTAGCTTGACTCATCTTCATACGATTGAAGAGGAAGCTGAAAAGGTGTTAAAGGAAATGGAAAGAGTTAGTGTTTCGAATTTGTCTTCTTTAAGAAATTTACTGATGGGACTTTTTCGTGATCTCCAACTCTACAATTCTAGCCGATCTTTTTTAGCAGCAAAAATTGTCTCAACAATCACATGATGAACAGCTGACGAAGACCAAGAATGAACTCTCTGATATTGAAGCTAAAGAAGGTATACAGGCCAAAGACTTGCAATCTCTTGAGACCACGGTCATGGCGTTCAAACTTGAAAAAGAGCAGCTGGAAGAGAAGTTGAATGCTCTTACCACTCAGATTGAGGGATTAGAGATACAAATTTCTGAGAAGAAATTAGAGCTATCCAAGTTACAAGCTACTGCGTCCAGTCTCGGGGAAGAGATTTCTGTTATTGAAAGCAAGCCCGTTTTAAGCGATGAGGATGTCCGATGCTTAGCAAACATGGAGCAAATGCTAGAAGTAAGACGCAATGAACTGAGAGACTTCAAGCTTTTCCCTTAGTTGCTGTGTTTTTTTTTTTTTTTTTGATGTAATGCAAACTCTTTCCTTTTTGGAATAAATTATTTATTTTGATAAGAATTTTGCACTTTGTGATTTTTTTTTGAATAAATGACTGAAATTGGAAAAAACTCTAAGTTGCCTACGTACCCAAGATAGGATCAAGCCAAGCGTAGTTCATTACAATGAAAAATAAATGGAAGAATTTTTTTTTTTTTTTTTTTTTTTTTTGTGAATGACTGAACTTGGAACAGACTCCAAGTTGCCTACGTACCCAAGATGGGATCAAGCTAAGCGTAGTTCAATTTTTTTTTTTTTTTTGTACCTTTCACAGTTTATACTCATGTGGGCCAAGAGTAGTACATGTTTTAGGGATAGTAACGCTTCAAGAACTTGCCATTTATGGGGCCGATTCTCAAGCCATCTTCAGCAACTATCTTGTATGCCCCATTTGAGTAGGCTTCTTGCACGACATACGGGCCATCCCATTTGGAATTGAATTTATTGCCAGTGCGGTGAGTGGTGATGATAGGTCTTCTCACAGCAAGTACCAAGTCTCCTTTTTGGAAGGATCGAGGACGGACTCTTTTGTTAAATGCTCTAGAAAGACGAGCTTGGTAACATTCTAAGCGTTGCTGCGCCTCAAGTCTCTTCTCGTCAAGTACTTCCAATTCTTCTAGTCGCAGGTGAGCATTTTCCTCCTGAGTGAGACCTTCTTGAAGAGCAATCCGTAATGATGGGATTTGACACGCGAGGGGGAGAACAGCTTCCACACCATACACTAAAGTATAAGGAGTAGCTTGTGTTGATGTTCGATATGTTGTTCGATAAGCCCAAAGAGTTTCTCTAATTCTCTCGTGCCAATCTCGTTTTGATTTTGCAACCACTTTTTTCAACAGGTTTCCAAGAGTCTTGTTAAATGCTTCAGCGAGACCATTTGCAGGTGCATTGTACATTGAAGAGTTGTGTTGTTTGAAGTTGAACTTCTCGCATAACTTGTTCATCAAACTATTGTAGAAAGGCTTTCCATTATCAGTGATGATATATTGCGGCACACCATATCTAAAAATAATATTAGTGCGAATGAAGTCCACGACATTTTCTTTTTTAACTTCTCTTAATGGTATAGCTTCAGCCCACTTAGAAAAGTAGTCAATTGCTGCCAAGATGTACAAATGACCAGCAGAAGACTTAGGCAGTGGCCCTACTATATCCAGCCCCCATGCATCAAACGGCCAAGAAGCGACAGTTGGATGGAGCGGTTCGGGCGGTTGATGTATAAAATTTCTATGGAATTAACAAGCTTGGCATCTTTTGGCGTATTCCATAGAATCTTTTACCATCGTAGGCCAGTAATATCCCATTCTTTTGATTCGAAAGTGTAGTTTTGGACCAGATTGATAAGCAGCCACATACATCAGAGTGAATTTCTTCTAGAGCTTGCATGGCTTCAACCTCTCCTAAGCAGCGGAGGAATAATCCTTCGAATGAGTGACGATAACGTGTACCATTATAATAAATGAACCTTGAAGCTCGACGCTTTATGTCAGTTCTTCTACGTGGATCTTCTGGTAACTTTTGATGGAGCAAATAATCAATAAGAGGTTGACTGCCAGTCATTTTCTTCGATTTCGAAAATCGATATTGCATTAACATCCCTTTCATCGTTATCTTCATCATCGAAGAGTGGAGGAATGACCCATCTTGGCAAATTGAGATTTGTGTCTCTTGATCAGGCAATGCAAGTGTTGAAGCAAGCTTAGCAAGAGAATCTGCTTGTGTGTTATCTTTTCTTGGGACATGCTCTAAGGTGACACCTGCCAAGCCATGCTATTAATTGGGTTGCGTAATTGTAATAAGGAACAAGTTCTAGTTTCCTTACTTCATAAACGTTTAGCAGCTGGTTGATTACCAGTTTTGAATCTCCATATACGCTGAGTTTCAACTGCTTCATAGTCGACCGCCATTTCCAACCCAAGTATGAGTGCTTGGTATTCAGCTTCGTTGTTTGAACAGAGCTGTGTAAGAGTGAAGGTGTAAGGCAACACGTCTCCTTCAGGAGTGAGAAACACTACACCAGCTCCTGCCCCACTGCGCTGAGCAGCTCCGTCCAAGTACATCGTCCATGGTTGGCGAACTTCTACATAGAGGACGTCTTCATTTGGCAATTCTTCTGATAGCTCCCAATCAGCAGGTATAGGATGATCAGCTAGGAAATCAGCTAAGGCTTGTCCTTTAACTGTCCTTTTGAGGCACATAAATGATCTCAAATTCTTGAAGAAGAAGAGACCATCTAGCTAGTCGATCAGATAAAACTGATTTTGACAAGATGTACTTGACGGGATTGGCTTTAGAGATAAGATACACAGTGTGAGCTTGAAAATAATGCCGTAACTTTTGAATTGCAAACACTAGGGCCAAACACATCTTCTCGATTGGCGAGTAATTTAGCTCATTAGGGGTCATCATCCTGCTAAGATAGTAAAGGGCATTTTCTTTTCCCTTTTCATTTTCTTGAGCAAGTAAAGCACCAACAGACCGTTCTTGTGCAGCAATGTATAGAACCAATGGCTTCTAAGGAATAGGAGCGGCTAGTACTAGGTGATTTCATCAAATAATCTTTAATGCTTTTAAAGGCTTTGCTGCATGCTTGATCCCATTCATACAGAACTCCTTTCTTCATTAGTCGGCTGAAAGGTTGACAACGACCTGCTAAATTTGAAATAAACCGTCGAAGATAAGCTAATCGCCCTTGTAGACTTTTAAGATCATGAATATTTCGCGGTTCAGGCATCTTCAAGATAGCGTCAATTTTTGTTTGGTCTATTTCAATACCACGATGTCGTACAATGAACCCAATGAACTTTCTAGAGGTAACACCAAAAGCGCACTTCAAAGGATTCATCTTGAGCTGGTATCGACGTAGGCAGGTTGAAAACCTTCTTTAGATCTTGAAGATGATCTGCTCTCCTTTTTGACTTTACTACGAGATCATCCACGTAGCATTCGATATTTTTATGAAGCATATCGTCGAAAATCTTTTGCATTGCTCTTTGATAAGTGGCCCCTATATTTTTTAAACCAAACGGCATTACTTTGTAACAGTAGATGCCTTTGGGTGTACGAAAGGCTGTTAACTCTTCATCTCGCGGTGCCATGCGAATTTGATTGTAACCAGATGAGCCGTCTATAAAAGACAGGGCTTCGTGACCAGTGGTAGCATCCACCATGAGTTCTGTCAATGGGAGCAGAAAGTCATCTTTTGGGCAAGCATGATTGAGATCTCGAAAGTCAACGCATACTCGAATTTGTCCATTCTTCTTTTTGACAGGGACAATACTTGAAATCCAAGTTGGATACTAGACTTCTCGAATAAATCCAGCTTCAATGAGTTTATTGACTTCAGCTTCAATCTTTGGAATCAAATCCGGTCGGAATCGACGTTGAGCTTGTTTAATTGGTCGGACACCCCGCTTTACCGCTAAATGATGGACAGCAACTTTAGGGTCTAACCCAGGCATTTCTTTGTAGCTCCAAGCGAAGACATCCTTGTACTCTGTGAGAAGCTCAACATAAGTCTTTTCTTCCTTGGGACTTAGGAGAGCACTTACGTAAATGGGTCGAGGGTTTTCCAGTGTACCAAGGTTGATTTCTTTCAAATCATCAACAGTGGACTTAACACCTTCTTCAAGTTCTGGTGCAGCATTTTCAGCTTCCTCCTCTACTTGAATTTCTCCATCACTTGCACTGATGTGGAGTGAGTATTCAATGTTTTCTTCTTCAGATAAGGTTCTTGGCGTTTCAGCAGAAAATTTCGTGACTACTACTGTTTGTCGCTTCACCTTCAATTCTTCTTTAGCTGTCACCACTAAAGTAGTATGACGCTTCATGCGGGATAGTATTTTACTTTTGAGATCTTTGAGGTCTTCTAAGATGACATTGATCTTTTCTTCTTTTTCAATGATCTTCTTAGCAACTCCCAATCTACTATTGATTGATCTTCTAGGTGTAGGGGACACAATAACTTCCTTTGATGCCGAATTTTCTGCCCCCAGTCGATCAAAGACTGAGCCTTTTGACTTTGCCTCTCCTAAGCGGTCAAATACTGATATTCTTGAATTTGCCACTTCGAAACAATTAGCAATTGACGTTTGTGGATTTGCTTCTTCTAGACGATCAAAGACTGAAGGTTTAACTGGAGTTGGAGATTGGCTGTAGTCACATTTGTTTGATTGATGTTGGTGATGGGGAGAGTTAGTCCATCCAAGGCTTGATCATCAACTCTTCAAGCCTTTGGCGTGTAGCGAAGTATTGGAATGGCATTTTTAGAAGCTTTCACGTTGCATTTCTTATCACCACTTTCAATTGGTTTACTGACCCCCTTCTTTTGATCAACAGTCTTACCACTCTGATCATCTTGCAGATTGTCAGTTCGTTGTAACTTGTACTGTTGATGAAGTATTAATTGGTTGTAGCTCTTCCACCACCATGTGTGTCAAGTAGAACTTAGCATCAGCAAAGTGAGATTCAGCTTCAGTGCAACGACTTCTCATCAGCTACAATCTTTTTAACTTCATTACCACGACAATACTTGAGGCACTGATGGAGAGTAGAAGGAACTACACCATTCTCATGGATCCAAGGTTGTCCTAACAGCATGTTGTATGAAGTTCTGGCATCAATTACGTGAAACAATGCAGTTGATGTCATGTCATCAATAAGTAAGTTGAGACGAATTACTCCAATCGCTCTTTGCCCTCCTTGATTAAAGCCTTGAATCATCAAACGACTGCGTGACAGCTCTTCCGTACCAATGCTTAATTCCTTCATTACGCGAAGAGGTAGAATGTTGACTGCTGATCCACCATCAACAAGCATTCTGTTCAACCTTTGTTCACGTGTATAGCCAGAGATGAAAAGAGGGCGATTGTGTGGTGTTGAGCCAAGCAGAAGATCTTCGTCTGAGAAAGTCAAATTCTTCATAGCAACAATAGATGTATCGCCACAAGTTTCGAAGCTAAGTTCCTCTGGTGTTTGCACGAGTGTTGGAGATGACTCAACTCTCTCCTCAGCTGGCTCTTCCATGTTCACTACATAGCATTCAACAATTTCAAGATTAGATTTATCAGCACTCTGCCAAGATTTTGGAAAGAACTCCCATAAAGTGATGGGAGTGCATTGTGGTTGAATGGAAGTCTCAACTGTTGTAGTTGGTACTGGCCGTTGAACTTTTTTCTTCCTCCACTGCTTCTTTTTATTGGATTTAACAAACTTCTGTTTGTAGTGAATGATTTGGGGGTGATAAGACTTTGACTTGCTCTTTCTTTTGCGAGTAACAAGCATCCACCCTTCCTCAGCTGAGTCTATTGTTTCATCAGTGTCGTTTTTACACTTTAATAACGGTGTATCAAAAATTTACAGATGGTCTTGAATCATTATTTCAACAGGATTGAAAGATCCAAATTGAACTTCAAATATTGACAAGTCAGGAATCAATCTTTTCGGCGTAAGATCAACAGATTCAATCGCAGCAGTTTGGTTGGTGCTTGCTTTTTCCTTTTCTTCTTCTAAAAGGATCTTTCCTTGACTTGCCAGTTGCATAATCTTTTCTTTGAGAATGAAGCATCGCTGAGTAGAATGGCTGATTAATCGATGATACTTGCAATAATTCGGATCATTAACTTTATCGGCTTCTTCTGGGCGCTTCATCTCTGGAAGTTCAATGAGTTTTAGCTTTAACAAATTCTCGAGCATTTGAGGAACTTCAGAATCAGGAAATGGATATTCCTTTGCTTGCATTTCTTCAAGTGTAGGTCTCTTCCATCCTCTTCCTTGGTTAGAGTCGACCTTCTCCGTCTCTTTCTTCTTAAGTTTGTTTGAAGTTTTGGTTGACGTAGAAATTTTCACAGGTGTGGTGGAAACAGACATGGATTTTTTACTGGCTGACTTAGAGAAAGTCTTGCCCCATTTGCGGTTGTTTTCCAACTTGTTTCCTCCTTTGTGAGATTCTTGAATCGGCAGCCCTTGATTACCACTCGCAGCGATACTGAGCTCCATGTCATGAGCACGAGTAGCCAATTCTTCAAAAGTTTTAGGCTTAATGCCTTGGAGGATATAACGAAGCCCCCAATGCATGCCTTGAATGCACATCTCGATTGCTGAAGCTTCAGACCGCCTATCCTTGCAATTAAGGCTCAGATTTCTCCATCTGTTGATGAAATCAATGACGGGTTCTTCTTTCCATTGGCGAGCATTGGTGAGCTCAATCATACTTACAGTACGACGGGTGCTGTAGAATCTGTTGAGAAATTCTTGCTCTAGTTGCTCCCAGCTGTCAATTGTGCCAGGCTCGAGATCGCAATACCAGTCGAATGCATTACCCTTGAGAGTTCGAACGAACTGCTTGACCAGAAGATCTCTATCAGTTCCAGCGTTACTGCAAGTTTCCACAAAGTGAGCGACTATGTTGCTTTGGATTTCCTTTGCCATCAAATTGTTGGAATTTCGGGGGTTGGTAACCAGCAGGCATCTTCAATTGATCAATTCGACGGGTGTAAGGCTTGGCGTATGTGAGAGAAGATCTTGGCATTTCCTCGTTTTTGTCTTTAAGGGTGCCTAAAATGAACTCCTTCAGTTGATCAACAGGGACAAAACCATCAGTAGAAACTGGCAAGCTTTTTGGAGTTTCTTCTTGTTTGCTAGATGATTCTACCACTTCTTGTGGTTTTGGAAGAGCAGGAGCTTGACTTGATTCTCCAATGTTGTTCAGTTTGTTCATGATTGCTTCAATTTGGTGATCACATTCTTGCACCGCCTTGCACAAGCTCTCCACAATTTTCGACAGCGAGTTGACTTGCTCCTCTAACGATGTTGCATTTGTCATTATCACGTTTATGGCTGTCGAGCTTTGAGAATTAGCAAAATCATCATGCGGCTTGAACTCTGACTGGGGAGTTTCTGGAAGGGAACTGGATTCAGAATTGCTTGAATCATTAATTTCTTTTGGCCAGATTGGAGCTTGACACTTGAGTTAGACCCTTGAGACATGGAAAGATGTGACAGAGCTTTCTCCAAAATTACAAAAATGTCTCCCTTCGACTTTACCGCAGCAACAGCAATAGTATCTTCTTTGCCTCCTAGGAAGACTTGATGATGTGGATGTTGTTTTCAATGAACTTGAGTTGAAAACAGGTGTTGATTTTGGCAACAGCGAGGCTTGCTTAAGTGCTTCAGCCATAGCTTTTGCCTTACTTCGTGTGACTGGGCCCATGCTTTGAGCAGTAGACCTCGGAGTAGTGTTGCTAGCAGCGGATTTGAAGCCTCCGGCTTTCAGATCTGAAACCTTTGAACAGTCGTTCTTGGGAGCCATTAAGATTTTGGTTGATTTGATTTGATGAAAGAAGATATGAGAGGCAGAGATGGTCCCACTGGGTGTACCAAAAATTTGTACACACAAATTTCGTGTTTGGAAATAAACACAGAAATTGCAGTAACAAATTAAAATTTTATTGATCTGTAGAAAGTGGAATACAATCTCTGATAATTTCTAATCAAAGAAATAAAAATCCTCTGATTCTTCTTCTTCGAAAAGTTGATGCGAGGGCTTGTAGCTTGATCTCGAATCAACACGTGTATCTTCTTGTTGCTTGAGAGTCTGTGGGGGCTTTGGCAGCTTGATCCGACAGAGTCTCTTTGTGTGTAGAAGGGTGTCTTTTATGCTTGGGAGTGACCTCTATTTATAGATGTGTGGGAGAGAGTTACAGTTGAATTCAACCTCTCCCGGGATAATTATCTCACTATTTAATTTATTAAATAATAGATAATATCCAAGACTTTAGATAACATCAAACCACTTAAATAATTATCTCATTATTTTATTTATTAAATAAGAGATAAAATCAAGTAATTTGGATATCATTATAATTCTTAAATAATTATCTCTTATTTATTTATTTAAAAGATAAAAATTAAGAAATGATAATTATCTTTAGAGCTTGTCACGTGTGGCGGTATGTGATTCGTCCACTTGTGTAGCTTTGTTGAAATCCTCCACAAGACACGTGGCAAGATTTGATTTGTTAATTTAATTGGGCTTTATTTCACACTTGGCAATATTTGATTAGCCAAAATTTGTATGTCTACAGACCCAGTTCAAGATTTGAAGTTGGCAGCTATTATCTTTGCCGTAAAAATCTAAAGGCATATGTATGGAGAAAATTTGCAGATATTTTTAGATCACAAAAGTTTAAATTACATCTTCACCTAGAAGGATTTGAATTGAAGAGAAAGAAATTGATAGAGTATATGTAAGATTACGATTTTAACTTACAGTATCATCCAGGTGAAGCCAATGTGGTTGCAGACACTTTTAGCCGAAAGACTCATTGTGATTTAGCAAGTGCTGCCATTAGAGAATGGGCTATGATGGAAAAAGTAGGTGAGTTTGACTTTGAATATAGGGGGGAAGGTAAGCAGGGGATATTGTATACTTCAATCATTCAGTCGATTCTAACAAGTAGAGTAATTGAAACACAAAGGTCAGATGGAAAAGCAAAAAATATACGGGTAAGGCTAAGAGAATTAGTTACGATGCTGGGATGGACTGTAGGTGATGACGGTGTAGTGGGGTATCAAGGAAGAATTTTTGTACCATTATTGGTTCGGAATGACCAATGTTGTTAAAATCGAGATTTTAACCAAAATCGGTGAAGGGTCCGTAAAATCGAATTGTAAAATTTTACCTACAACTTACCTTATGAAACCACAGTCTATATAACACGATATTTTAATATTTAGAGCTTTCACTGATTAGGTAAAATAGGTAGTAATGTGGGTTCGAATAATATTTAGACACTCACTGTAGTAATGTGGGTTCGAATCCCACTATGATCCTTCTATTAATTAATTCACTAAGAAAATATAAAATATAAAAAAACTAATATAAGAGAAAAAACTTTCAAGATTAAGATGAAAATAAATTCGATAACAATACGTTGGAAGGAGCTACGCCGAGAAGAAGCTCTCTAACTTTGAACAAAACCCTAGTACTTTCAAGAAATCAACACTGTAAGGAGAGATTTAAAGAAAATCTCATACGCTAGCAGTTCGTAGCTTGTAGCGGCATGCTGGAAGCTCGTCAGAATTGTAGCTCGCACGAACTCGCACTTGGAGAAGAAGATTTAGGAGACCAAAAGGAAGAAAAGAAGACCTTAGCTGAGCCAACAATGCTCGGTTTTGTGGAAAAATTTAGGGTTTTTTTGTTTTATTTTATTTCTCCCCCTAAGCTTGATGAAACTACATCTAAAACCCAAAATTTTGTAAAATCGTAAAATCAGATGTAAAATCGTGATTTTATCGATTTTACTCGCTTTTTTTCCTATTTTACCTAAAAAAACAATTTTGATGTGATTTAACAAGGTTTTGCCCTATAAAATCAGTACAATTTTACGATTTAAATCGTGATTTTAACAACAATGGGAATGACATCATAAGGGAATTTCATCATTCTCGACTAACAATACAGCTAGGAGGTATAAAGATTTATCATGATTTGAAATGGCAGTTTTATTAGGCTAGAATGAAGAAGGATGTGGTAGACTTCATCAACAAGTCCCTGACTTGTCAGCAATGTTAAGATAAAACATCAAATGCTAGCGGGATTATTACAGTCGTTTTTAGTGTTTGAGTGGAAATAGGAGAATGTAACCACGGATTTTATAGTAGGGTTGCCAAAAACCAAAAGGGGTTATGAAGTAATATGGGTGATTATGGATCGTCTAACCAAGTCGGCTCATTGCTTGCCAATTTGAAGGATAAACACAATGGATTTTCTAGCTAGATTATATGTGCAAGAGATTCTAAGACTTCACAAGACTGTGGTGTCGATTATTTCAGACTGGGATTCCTGTGTTGTCTCCAGGTTTTGGTAAAGTTTGTAGTTAGTAATTAAAACAGAGTTGTGTTTCAGTATTGCTTATCATCCCTAATTAGATGGGCAGTCTGAACATACAATTCAGGTTTTAGAAGATTTGCTTCAAGCAAGTGTATTAAACTTTGGAGGTAGTTAGGAAATTCATCTACCATTGGTAAAGTTTTCTTATAATAACAGTTTTCAAGCTAGTATTGAGATGGTATCGTTTAGGGCTTTGTGTTGTAGGCTATATAGATTGCTAATTTGCTGGACTCAAGTTAGAGAAACAGCAATAATTGGGCTAGAATTAGTTCACAAGACTAATGAAAATATTAAAATTATTTAGCAACGATTGAAAACAGCACGTAGCTGCCAAAAGTGTTATGTAGATCAGAGGCATTGACCATTAGAATTTCAAGTAGGAGATACTTTGTTTTTGAAAGTCTTGCTATGAAAGCGACAGTTTCGGTTCAACCAAAGGTGTAAATTGGCACCCAAATATATTGGGTCATTTGTGGTTTTGGCAAAAATTGGAGAAGTTGCTTACCGGTTGGGATTACCACTGCAACTATCAGGAACACATGAGATATTTCATGTGTCCATGCTACGCA